>PVJA010000616.1:0-160565 GCA_004027025.1 Myocastor coypus | reverse complement strand
CTTTATATTACGTTCAGGCTCTCCACCTTAGCTCCCACCCTAGGCTACACCCATAATCCCAGAAGTACTTCCACCCATAATCCCATCAGTACTAAAACCTATAATCCCAGGGATCATGGATCAAGTCTCAAGCTCTAGAAGTCTCCACCCAATGACTCCATGAGGCTTTGGGGGGACAACTAGACATAAACCATAACAGATGGTAAACATGTTCTCCACATTTTGTGATTTTTCATTCCATACTGAAGCTAAGATACCATTCCCTAACCCCCAGATATGAAGCTTTACTTCCAGATATTTTTTTCTAAGAGTTTCACTATTTATGCTTAGGACTATGATTCACTTGGAATTAAATATTTGCATAGGGAGATACTGGTGTCCATATCACCCTTTTACATGAGGACATCCAATTGCCTCAGCTCTACTTGGGGAACAAACCACATTTTCCTTATTTTCCTCTTGTTAGTCTTTTGAAACTAAGTAATCGTACATCATGCAGAAAGTCTTCTAAATTTCTCAAGCTGAGAACCACTAAAGACCTTAGATGTTGGCCATAAGCCACCTGGAAGGTAAAATTGTGAATGGAGAACTTTTCATCTTAACAATAACATTTTCCCAGTATTCTCCATTTTCTTTTACCTCACATATTCCAGGTCTGGGACCTTATACAGTCCCAGTGCAGGGATTTGGAGAAGCCTTCAGTTTTATGAGCAAAATACATTTATTGGGGGAAAGAAAGCTCCAGTCCAAGAGAGGAACAGGAGGGGGGAGTCTTGAGTGGGTTGTCTCCTGGAGAAGCCTTCTTATATTTTCACTGTTGTAGCAAAGAGCCCTGCTACCTGGAGGTGTGCCAAGGGTCAGGAAGTCTACCTCAACAGCATATAGAAAAACACCCCAAGTATCCACATCCACCTTAGAGGAACAGGGGACTCCTTTTGCTTCTCTTATCCTTGTGTCAGAGAGCTCTGTAGGATCAGCGGGTCATAATTTTTATGATGCTTGGTTATTAGCAGGAATTAATTAAGGGATATGGATTACATCGAGCTAATAGTAATGTGGTTGGTCCCAACCCCATACCAAATTCCTGTTTCGTAGTCTCAAAAATATTCCGTGCGTGTGTGTTTGTGTGTATGTTTGTATTTTAGGGTAGGGTCTACAGGGTGTTCAAGGTCTCACTACTAGATCAAACTCATTGTCATCCATCTGTTCACAGCTTCTCATGAGGTGAGATTACAGGTGCACAACACCACGCCCAGTCTCCACTGCCATCTCAGCAAGTTCTGTGGACTGAACAGACATGGAAGACCTGGGGATTGAACCCCTGGGCCCTGCATCCGCTTGCAGATGCTTTAATCCACTGAGCTATTTGGCCAGTCCTCAAAAATATTCTACAAAATAAAGTAAAAATAAATCTAGGTTCTCAAAGCATAATATAAAACATCAAGATTGGAATAAAACAGTCACTTACTATACCTAGATCCAACAAGATTTCAAATTAAACAGAAGTGACAGTCATTGAAAGATACCACCAGATGATAGAGCTTTCACAATGTTCTGAATAACACACACAATGCCAGGATAAATAAAATGTCTCAACATATAACACAAATATATATTAACCTTCTAAAAAACACAAAACTTTTTTTTTTTTTTTTTTTGTACCATACCAGTGATTGAACTCAGGACCCTGCACTTGCCAGGCAGACTGTTATTCTACTAACCTATCTCCCCAGCCCCTCAAGTCAAAACTTTAAACAAACAAGCAGAATATTATTTAGAGTAAAATTAAAATTGTAAGCATGAGACAAAAAATAATAAATTAAATAATGGGCTCAACAGCAGACTAGAGAATAAAGTCAATGAAGGAATTGAAGACAGAGGAGAAAGCCAAGCCGAGCATGGTGGCTCATGCCTGTAATGCCAGCACTTGGGAGGCTGAGGCAGGAGGATCGGTGCAAGTTCGAGACTAGGCTGGGCTACAAAAGTGAGCTCAAGGCCAGCCTCAACTGCATAGTGAGACCCTGCCTCAAAAAGACAAAAAAAAAAAAAAAAAAAAGAAAAAGAAACAGAGGAGAAAGCCAGACAAAGAAAGAGAAGAATAGAATGAGGGAAGGGAGGAAGGGGAGAGGTAGGCAGCAGGGAAAGATGGATGGACAGAGGAAGGAAGGGATCAAGCGAAACAGCTCAGCAAGGCTCAGGGACCAGAGGTTCAGTCCATGGGCCTGCCATTCCGGCCCTGCCCCTGGGAGCGCTGAGAGCTGAGATGGCAACTGAGACTGGGCCTGGTCACACACACTGGTAGTCCCAGCTCTTGGGAGGCTGTAAACAATCAGATCACTAGGAGTCTGATCTAGTAGTGAGACCCTGGACACCCTGAAGACCCTTCCCTAAAATGCAAAAAACAAAAACAAAAACAAAAAAAAACACGAAAGAAAAGGTAGGGAGGTAGGAGGGAAAGAAATGATAAGGGAAAAGTCAAAGAGAAACAGACAAGAACTTGCAGGACTGCACAAATGAACAAAATATCTAATACTCTTGCCAGTGAAGCCATTAGAAGGGCAAAGCTCAAGAATTACTCCAGGAAATAAAGAGTGAAAAATTACACACACACACACACACACATCCTGGGACCTCTGACAGAAGAAAATCTGATTATGCACAAAAGCAAATAAAGGCTACGAGCATGCTTCTTTGCCAAAGTGCAGACCCATTACCCCCAGGTGTTTTGGCCTTCATGTTTTTCCTTCAAACGTGAGATAAAAAGTGGTTTTCTCAAAACACGTGCTCGTCGGCTGGGCTTGGTGAAGCCAACCTATAATCCTAGCATTGGGGAAGCTGAAAGCAGCAGGTTCACTGTGAGTCTGAGCTGTGTGGTGAGGACTTGTAACAAATGCATTAAAAAAAAAAAAAAAACCCAAAACATCTATTTAATCTAACAGTGCAAAATTTAACTTTTTATGTTCATGGTACTGGGGATCAAATTTGGGGATTTACTCTTGTACTTATAATATTGAGCTATACTCCTGGTTTAAGCATTTTTATTTAAAAAATAAACATCTTTGAAAAACAAAATCTCTAATTCACTGTATGTGGGCCTAGTGAACTTAGATGCACCAGCAAATAACATATTTTAAAACGAGAAATTGAGATAACCTAGTTAAGTTTGGTGGTTTTTATAGTTCTGAAGAATCCTGTTATTTGTCACCAGGGTGGTGCTGAGCTGCGTGCTCCTGAGGCCTCCAGAGGACTTATACGCTGATGATTTAAGGCTCTGACCATTGAATCCAAAGTGGAGAAAGATTTGTAAAACAGTGAGGATTGAGGATGTGCCCAGGCACACTCAGAAATCCTCCGGGGAGGGCGAATAAGTCGCGCTGGCTTGGGGTGAATGAGACAATACCTGCGCTTCACAACTCAATTTATAGATTTAAACTCAGTTTTTGGATGTGATAGGAATTAATGTTTATAATTCCTGTTTTTCTGGAAGTTTCATGCTTTCTTCTTTTAAAACATTTAAAAAATTATATCAGTGTACGTTCACAGTCCATAAAAATTACATTTACTATGGTGTGTTCATATATTCACATGACGCATAGAAAGTCATTTTGCACATAGATATTTCTTGACAATTCTTTTTGAAAAAGTTCATGTTTGTAGTGTATATTCTTATTGTCTTCTAATCTCCGTGATTTTTGATAAAAACTCAGCCATAAAGTTTACTTGAGGCCTTTTCTATTCGCTTTTTAAAGCTCACAACTGCTTTCAAAACTTTTCTTTTTGACAGTTTGTGGTATAGCTTGGCGTTGACCTCTGTTTGGAATTCAAGCCCATTAGAGTGATGACAGAAAATTAATATATGAGATTTTACAACGTGCATATCTCCCTAGATCAATTTTCCTTTATTGCTCATGCTAAAAAGTTAAAGAAGTAGTCAATAATTTAGACAAAATTCTAAGTACTCATTCTAAATAAGTTTTTGGTATCACACATTTCTGTAATTTAAAATAAAACAAAACAAAACAGAACAACAACATAGATTTGAAGCGCCTGCAAGATTGTTCAGTGGACTAAGCACCCGCTGTGGCAAGCACAGGGACCAGAGCTTGTTCCTATCCAGCACCGCCAATATGGCGTCCTGAGCTGGTGAAGGGCTCTAGCAGTGGTGGTGCATGCCTGCAATCCCAGCACTCAGGAGGCTGAAACAGGAGGATCACCATGAGTCTGGGTGGTTTAGTGAGACCCTGTACCAAATGCATAAATGAAAGGGGAAAAATAATAAATAAAAAATAAATAACACTCATAAATTTTAGCTTCCTGCAACTTTGTTTGAATTTTGTGGATATTCATAAGTTAGTATTTGGGCAGGCATGTATATATAGAATCTCCCCAGCCCCTCAGCAGGCTATATATTCTCATTTTGTTTTAAGCATAGTAGCATCTAATCATTTTATTCAGTTTTAAATCCAAAATATAAGTTTGCTGCTCTTCCTATTCTTGTCGTTGTTTTTAAGAATTATTTTTTTTATTTATTATTTTTATTCTTGTTTCAGAACCTTTGTTTGTTTATTCACTCATTTTTATGGCCGGCTCAGTCCATCTCGAGGGCAGGGCTGGCGCAGCATATGGTGCCGGGGATCGAAACGCAGTCCCTAAAGCCACCCAAGCTTCCCCAAACAGGTGCTTTAGACCACTGAGCCATCCTGCCGGGCCCTTCTTGTCGTTCTTGACGTTGTTTCTCCTCCTCCCCTCCTTCCTGGTCCTCCTTCTGCAATAGCTCATATGCAAATATTTCTGTATATTCAGTCAGAGGTCTATGGGATTTCAGAAATGATAATCTAATAATTTTCCTATCCACTGTCTTTTCTTCTAAAGCTCAGTTCTGGTGCTGAATGTCTTTAGCCAACTTTGAAAACCTTATGAAAATTTTTTATATTTTTATTATGGAAGGGCCAGCCAAATAGCTCAGCAGATTAGAGCACCTACAAGCAGGTGCATGGCCTGCTGTGCTGGCCCTATTCCTGGGGTGTACAGAGGCAGCAGCTCAGACTGATCGTGGTGGCACCTGTAATTCAAGCTCTTGGGAGGCTGTAAACAGGTGGATCATTACTAGTCCAATGTAGTAGTGAGACCCTGAACACCCTATAGACCCTGCCCTAAAAATACATATAAGTAAAAATCACTATGGAAATTTTTGTTTTCATAATTTCCATGATGTTGTCTTAAAATTCTTTCCTCTCATTATTAATATTATCTATGCGACAGGACATCTTTCTCACACTTTAACCCTTTAGGTATGACTCTCTTATTCTTCTAACTTAGGTATGATGTATCCTGGCGATCTTTTCCCAACTTTTTCAAAGACAGTTTCTACTCAGTGATTTGTTTTTCTACTTAATGAGCTACACATTTCTGAGTCTTTCATTGAAAACAGGAAATTAAAAAAAAAAAAAGTAGGATGGATCAGTGGAAGAATTTTAGTCCCTTTCCAACTAGGTTCGGTGGCTGCAATCCTTTTTGCCCTAGTTGGTCTCATCGTTCACGTTTCCGGGCCTTCATTTCTAAGCCCCACGTCCCTTTCTGTGCCTTGCGTCTCCCTCCTCGCCTCTCCTAGCTTTGAGGTCTGCAAACTTCAGGCCAGGTATTGTCTCATTCACCCCAAGCCAGCGCCACTTATTCGCTCTCCCCGGAGGATTTCTGAGTGTGCCTGGGCACATCTTCAATATTCATTGTTGCACAAATCTCTCTCCACTTTGGATTCTTTGGTCAGAGCCTTAAATCATCAATGTATAAGTCCTCTGGGAGTCTCCGTAGCACGCAGGTGCATGTAAACTGATATTTCAGGAACAAACTAGAGCTGTTCAAAGCTTACTTTGAGTGTCCTTTTTCCTGGATCTTCCTCTTACAGCTTTTGCTCTGTTTTTAATCAGCTTCTCATTGAAACCAACTCATTTAACAGCGTTAGCCATGAGATGATCTCCATGTCAGGGAAATCGTAAGATCATTTAAGAGTTTTCACGAGAGCAGCGACATAGGCGATTATATCAGTTTTACATGCGGTATGCCATTGGTGGAGGACCAGTCCGCCTTCCCTCTCCTGCTGGTGCTGTAAGGCTATGTCCTTTATAGCTGGGATCTAAGCCAGGCCATCCCCTGTGGACATTACTACCTGGAAGAATAGAGTTGTTCGAGTTATTGTGCTGTATACTCCAATGTCATTAGTGAGACCTAATGATTTTTCTTGAACAATTAATGCTTCTATTATGCTTGGCCTTTGGAGATGCTCCAGACTTTTGAAAAACTCGATATTTTTTTCAGAATATTTTTCAATATTTTTGTTATTCTTATTGATGATAAAATACATGACAATAAACCTGTAAATTTAATACATTTTTTAACATATTTGGCACAGGGCCTCACTACATAGATCAGACTCACAGTGGTTCTCCTGCTTTTAGCCTCCCAAACTCTGGGATTACAGGAGGACGCCGCCATGCCCTGTCTCAATCACAGCGCGCCCCAGGGGTGGGGCTGTCATGGCGTCATGGAGGATCAAGCCCGGGCCACTGAGCTCTGCCTAAATAGGCACTTTACTCCACTAAGCTATCTGACTGACTTTTTATTTTTAGTAAACATTTTTTACTAAAAATAAAAAGAAACATTAATTTTCCTATCTATACTACTATTGGACAATAAAATATTTTAATGTAATCATAACCACCCTATGCTACTTTTGCAATTAAATTACTGCTAGCATGGAATAAACTATATAATTAAGTTCTCTTTTGAATAACTTTGCCATCTATAAGTTAATATTTTATATAAACTTTTGAGTGGCAGTGCAAAGCCCAGGTGCAACTTAGATTGTTTTATATTTTTATTCATTTTTGTGGTATTGGACATTGAACTCAGGACCTTATGCTTGCCAGCCAAGTGCTGATTCCACTGAATTATCTCCCCAGGCAAATTTAGAGTGTTTGAGGCTTACTAATTCTATCTGACATAATTCATCTTTTTATAATTTATTTTATTTTATTTTATTATGAAGGGTACAAACAGAAGCAAAAACAAATAGAAAAAGAAAAGGACAGAAACAAGGTGACATGGAACAATGCATATGTTAGGGATTCTCAAAGCAGACAAAGTTATCTAACAAAGGTTGTTGTGCTCTGCATATCAAATCTATGCCAGGTGTTAGCCAGGTGTGGTGGCGCACGCCTGTAATCCCAGCACTCGGGAGGCTGAGGCAGGAGGATCGGTGCGAGTTCGAGACCAGACTGGGCTACAAAAGTGAGCTCAAGGCCAGCCTGACTGAACTGCATAGCGAGACTCTGTCTCAAAAAGACAAAAAAAAAAAAAATCTATGCCAGGTGGAGAAAATAATGGATATTGTTTCTTACTTTCAAGAAATCTTAACTTCTTTTTACTTGTCTTTTGTTCATTTTGTTTTGTTTTGTTTTAATCCTTTATCACACTTTCCAAATTAAATATAATGTAAGGAAATCGGTCTTACTTTTTGAGGTTTATTTACACATCTACCGCTAGTGATATCTTATTAATGAGTTTCCCCTACATTTCTTTGGAAGTTATAAGGGTAAACTGACTCAAATATCAGAAGGACTGAAGGTAAAAAGCTTGAAATGTCATGCCCATAAATTTAGAATGGGCTATAAACTTTACAAAACTAACTGTCTGAACTCTGCACACTCTATTTCCTCTGAGAATAAGTAGAATTCATACATTCAGAACTTGATGACCTAAATATGTGCAGCAGAGTTCACTTAATATCAGTGAATAATTTAATAAATTAATAAATCAGAAATCCAAAGAAAGAGGCATGCACCAATTTTACAGAAAAAAGTTCACACCTGTGTTTCTTCAACTTTAAAATGTACATTGTAGTAAGATGTATTTCTCTAAGGTGACTGCAAGATTTAACTAAAAAATAACATTATGTAGCTAGAAAGTAGAAATTTCAGAACATATGCGTTCTTATTAAGAAGATTTTGATGATGATTTTAATTTTAAGTTAGTCATCTTGATAGAAAAATGTGCTATTATTGTTGAAGGTATTTTGGAGATAATTACCAGAGAACAGACAGAAATAATGGAAGTTAGCTGTCCATTCACAATTAAGACCAGAAATTTGCACATTATAGATCTACTATAGACCATAGAGCAACATACAACAATATGGTTTTCATCAACTGAGAATGACGTCTGACTCAACAGAAGTTGTGATCGAATTCAACATGTGTATCAGCAAGGATTTTTACTCCACTTTTAAACATAAAAATGTGAGGGAATATTTAAAAACACCACATATGATAGTATAATTTTAGAGTAAAAGGTAAACACCAGTGCATTGTAGAAGTAATCATAGAAACGCTGCCAAAATAGTTGTTAAATGTTTGAAAGATAATCATAAATCATCCTACTCCTAATAAATATGTTTAATTCATTTTTCTAAGTTAATTACAAATGTCGTGTAATTTATTATACATTCTTATTGATTTTTGTACATAGAGAAAATACAGACATAGGGGAAAATATTAATACTGAATTCTTCATGTCCGCCTATGAAACTGACTATTAAGAGTTATTTCCAGTAGATTTTCTTTACAGTGAGACCGTGGTTCCAGTGTTTTGATAATCCAAGGCTAAAATGTGGACTGTGGATCATGACATATTTGATAGGGAATAATCTGGCAACAGGTGAAACTTGGAAGAGGTATAGGTGAGGTTTAGGCCCTAAACAGACACTAGCAGGGGAGTCTAAAGTTTTCTCTGTGATGACCCTGTATAATACTCATTCCCAACTTAAAAGTACTTTTAGCATTAAGGAAATACAGGATGGTCAACAGATTTAGGATTTAAGCTTCAACTTGATTGAATGAATCTTATACACTAGAAGATATTCATCTGTTCATGAGAAGCTAGAAATAGCTTTTATATTATGGTCAAAAGAGAAAAAGGGTTGGCTATGTCCTTTAGAAAACATTCATAAATTATGCAATATGAAAAGAGGCTGTCTACCAAATTGATTGGGCATAGACCTGAATGTGACAAATAAACTAAAACAACTGAGAACAAAACAGAGAAAAATGTTATTATGACTAAGGGTAGAAATATATATATAGATATATATATAATGTAGACATTATATATATATATATATATATATATATATAATTAGAAACAAATTTTCATAAGCTTGAAGTTCAAATAGTGTGAGTATAATAGTTAACCAAAGAAGGAAAGAAAGATATTCTGAATAAAAACAATGCCAATATTCTAAACAACAAGAATAGTTGTTTACTTTTACTTTTAATTCGTTACTGGGACAAATACCCAACACTCAAAATGAAGAAAGGAAAGGTTTATTTAGCTCACAGTTACTGGAGGTTTCAGTCCATAGTCGGCTAGATACAAGGCTGAGTGGAACAGAGCAGAGAGCATCGAGTTCATGGTGGCAGAACAGCAACAAAATGGTGACAGGGCAGCAGAGCAACAGTGCGAGTCTGTCTCTCTGTCTCTCTTCTTAAATTACATCAGGCTCTCTGCCTTAGCCTATGTGTCTCAGGCCACACCCTTAGTCTCAGCAGTAGTCAGACCATAATCCTAACAGTAGTAAAACATGTAATCCCAGTGGATTATCATTCAAGTCTCAAACTCTAGAAGTTCCCACGCATAATTGCATGAGGCTTTGGGGGTCAACTAGACATAAACCATAACAATCTATATTTATATAAACAATGTATATAAATATTGTTATATTTATATAAACAATATATAAATATTGTTATATTATATAAACAATATATATTGTTTATATAAACAATGTATATATAAATTATATATATATATATATAATTAGAAATAAATTTTAGTAAGTTTGAAGTTTAAATAGTCTGAGTATAATAGTTAACCAAAGAAGGAAAGAAAGATATTCTGAATAAAACCAATGCCAACATCCTAAAGAACAAAGATAGTTTATTTTTTGGTGTATTTACTCGCAAAGAAAGTGTCCAATTTTTGATTATTTATTGAATTTTACATATATGTACATTTATTTGGTACATTATGTGCATACCTATAGCACATAATAAAAAGTTAAGAACAAAACAAGGCATTTTTGAGGTGCTGACATGTGAGATGTTTCATATAAATGTTGCTATTTTCTGAAAGTTTTTTGACATTATAGAAAATGAATACTTTTCTACAGTGTTATTAGTTCTTAGTTCCTCCACTGCAAGTATAAATGTGTTTTCCATTAAAATGAGTTTTACAAGAAAGTTATGCTTACTCTCAAATTTATCAACAATTTCTCCATGTAGAAGTATCTGTTATTGCATGATTTGGCCAAAAAAAAAAAAAAAAAAAAAAAAAAAAAAGTCAGGGAAAAAGCTATTCATTTAAAAATATATTGATTTTCTGCTCAATTCTAGGTACTCTCCAAATTCAACTAAGTTTAAAACCAAACTTTTGTAATGCTCAGATATATCGGTTGTACAAAAATTTACATCATGGATAATAAGTATTAAAAGTAAAGATGTTAATTAGTGAAGCAAATGATAGGGAGCAAACAACAGCTTACCTCAGCATGTAGTACCAGGTGCATCAGGCTGAGGACTCTGATGAGCAGTTTGTACATGCGCACTATACGCTCTGTCCCGAGAAAGCCATGTGACTTCTCTCTAAGAGTCTCTCTCCGAACCACCTGCAAGAACGTTGAGGATTCCCTGTAAAGATTTCAATTTAAAGGTGAAGTAGGACCCGGCGGGATGGCTCAGTGGTCTAAGGCGCCTGCTTGGGAGCTTGGGCGGCTTCAGGGACTGCGGTTCGATCCCCGGCACCACATGCTGCGCCAGCCCTGCCCTTGAGGTGGGCTGAGCCAGCCATAAAAAATGAGTGAATAAACAAAGGAGCTGAAACAAGAAAAAAATAAACAACAACAAAAATAAATAAATAAATAAATAAAGGTGAAGTAAAATGTAAAAATAAGACGTAAGATGTGAAAGCAAGTCGGTCAGCTGATGTGTAAGGGACACGGGGAAGTGTAGATGCTTGACACCGAGAAGTAGCCAAGGGGTGTTGGCGAGCAAAACGTGAGGCCACGGGCACAGGCGCGAGGGGTTGAGAGGAGAGGGTAGAGGCGCTGCTGGAGGCACGAGCGACTCTCCCAGCTCTTGCAGTGAGCCACTTCGACAATGCCTGTCTACAAATTGTAAAACCGCCCTCGCCGATCTCTCACATTGCCCAAGTTGAGCTCTAAGTTCAGGTCCCCCCACCCCCGCCTCCGTAATGCTTCAGCTAGCAGGAGGTGCCATGACGTGGCAAAAGTGTCTGCCTGGCAAGTGCAAAGTCGTGAGTTTGAACCCTGGTCCCAGAAAAAAAAAAAAAGTATTTTTCAACCCTTTCCTTGTTGGAGTCAGGCTTATATAGAAACATGTACATATGTGTATGCAATTAAAAAGCAGCTAGGACAGCAAAAAATGAACTTATTACTAAACCAGTCTTGTAAAGCATCTGTAAATAATAGAGATTTTATTTTATTTTATTTTACTTTATTTTATTTTATTTTATTTTATTTTATTTTATTTTATTTTATTTTGTTCTTATAGGACTGGTGTTCAAACTTGTGACCTTGTACTTGCTAGGCAGGCACTTGTGCCACGGAGTTCTCTCCCTGGTCCCTAAGAGAGATTTTATTTACTTTGAAAAATTCTGTTTGTTTCTGATATTATGTTATCTGTGTTCTGTTCTTACATAGTTTGATCTTAAGAGTGAAAGACTGAAACCTACTCTTGGCAACAAGGTGCTTGATTGTGATGGTCAATGTTCTAACAAAAAATGAAAATAAAATGAAAAAAAATATAGAGAACCTAGCTCAAAGTGGATATAATTCTTAATTTTTCTAAAGGAAAATAAAGAATGTGAAGATTGTGAATAAGAGACACATAAAGAATCAGTGGGCAATCCTGAGCCAGTTATTTTAGGACATATGTCATTTCTCTAAAGCCATCAGGGTTATGGGGCCCAAGGTATACATAGCAGCCCATAGATCAGACGGCAGCTGAGAGGATCCATGCTTTCATTTTGTTATGAAGTTCAAATTGGAAGCTGTTCAGGCAGAAAACTAATAGAAATGGGTGATAGCTAATTAACCCATGGCTTCATGGTAATTGCTCTGCAAGAAACAATTTAAAAGAGTTATTTATTTATTTCTTTATTTATGAAAATCATAAAATGTACCATTTGCCTTTTGATGCATGAGAAAAATCATACAGATATATACAAATATTGATTTAAAATTAGACTTTCACCTGATCCAAATCAGTGTTGAGTTGTAAGAATAAGAACTTTAGGTCACAACCTAGGCTTCAGATTTTGTCATATAGGGAGACAGGGATGTATTCCCAACACGAACACTACCCAGACGATATGATTTTAGTTTTTTGACTCAGTCCTGAGCCAGAGTCCTCACTGGAGTCACAGACTCAGCTAGCCCAGAGCACATAGCTGTTTAGTGACAAAGTGACTCAAGGAAAGGCTGTGAGATGGAAACTGAGAAGAGGAGATGATGTCCAAATCAGCAGGGCTCCACTTGCTCTACAAAAGCATCTGTCTGTGTACTCACACTTTACTCAAGAAAGCTTAGCCCCCAGTTGCCTTCTTTTCTACACCGAGTCCCAAACACAGATGTTGGGGGCCCTGTGGCTTTCTCTTCTTCAAATCTGCCATACCTCTGTGCTTCTCAGGCTTCTGCTATTTAAACATAACGTTGTACCAGCAGATGTGGAAAATATCTAAGAGTTTATCTTAGTCTTCTGATCTGAATTCCCTACTGCTGTTTATAAGGTTTATGTTGTCTCATTAGACCATGGCGTGTTACCTGATCATTCTATTGCTCTTAGAACTTTACATCACACAATAAACTATTCAAATATATTGAAATAAATACATATGAAAATGTATTAATTACTCAAGAAATACAGTAAGACTTCTAAGAATTCAAGGCAAAATACTTTCAAAAGCTCCTCTAGGATTGATGCAAATCTTGAGATTATTCCCAGCAGTTTCCCAGAAATGATGTTCAGTATATTTTCCTACCTTGGGATTAATATTGATGTAGTTAATATAGGATCATATCAAACCATACCAAACAGTGATCATAATTAGAAAAATTACATAGCCTTGGAAAAAACACCTCCTATAGCTCGGTGGACTAAGTGCCGGCTTTGGCAAGCACAGGGATCAGGGTTTGACTCCAGGTACCACACACCGTGCCAGGATGAGCCAGTGAACAGCTCTGCGTGTAGTGGCAAACACCTGTAATGCTAGCACTAGGGAGGCCGAAAACAGGAGGGTCACTAGGAGTCCAAGCTCCCTAGTGAGACCCTGTCCCAAATACATAAAGTGAGAAAGAAAAATCCTTTCTAATGTCTGTTATCAAGAAATCAACAAATAACAAAACCTGGAGATGAGTGGAAAAAATGAGCCCTTGTCCTCTCTGTTGGTGTGCAGAGTGGTTCAGCCACTGTGGAAATGAGTGTGGAGATACTTCAAACTGCAAGGACTGGAGGTTCCATTTGACCCAGCATTTCTTTTTTTTAAATTTTATTTATTATTTTTATTCTTGTTTCAGAACCTTTGTTTGTTTATTCGCTCATTTTTATGGCCGGCTCAGCCTGCCCCGAGGGCAGGGCTGGCACAGCATGTGGTGCCGGGGATCAAACCACGGTCCCTGAAGCCGCCCAAGCTTTCTCAAGCAGGCACTTTAGACCACTGAGCCATCCCGCTGGGCCCTGACCCAGCATTTCTACTTGGTACTTTCATGAAAAAATTAGAACGCATCCTACCATAGAGGTGTATGAACAACCATGTTTATAGTGATAGTGTAGATTTATAAATATAAATATTATAAATACTTGTATTTAGAATGATTAAATCTTGGAAATAGCACAGGTATCCAACAAAAGATGATTGGATAAAGAAAATATAGGATATATAGATTATATAATACTCTTAATAAATTCTCTCTCTGTATGTATACATGTATATATATATGTATACATTGCTCTTCCATAAACAATATATATTATATACTTGGTAAGTTTGAGACAGTTATTTCAGGTAAAAGGAGACACCTCCAGGCCCTTCTCTTAGGTAAAATAAGCTGGACAGAAATGTAAATACCTCATGGCTCAGTTTTTCTCTGGTGTGAAAAACCGAAAGTCTATGTAATGACCAAAATATACAGCAGATACTGTGACATAGGAGGAAATTGTCCAAATGAGAACGAGAATAAGGGGAGGGGGGACATGAAAATCAAAACACAGTGAGAGGAGGGAAACATGCAAATGCAGTCTTTGTAACTAGGGAAGGGAAGAGAAGAAGAAAGGAGGGTGAAGGAATAAGGGAAAAATGAATTGAAAATCTCCACTCCTTATGGTCACAGCAGAATAAATCTTCACATGAGACTCATGATAAATATATGGATATGCAAAAAATCCCATCAAGAAAAGGCAAAATTGTGATTTTATATGCCTCCTACAGTCATTAAATTTTCAAGACTATTTATTTATTTATTTATTTTTAAAAATATTTATTTATTTATTTATTTATTTTGTCTTTTTGAGACAGGGTCTCACTATGCAGTTCAGGCTGGCCTTGAGCTCACTTTTGTAGCCCAGGCTGGTCTCGAACTCGCACCAATCCTTCTGCCTCAGCCTCCCGAGTGCTGGGATTACAGGCGTGAGCCACCATGCCAGGCTTCAAGACTATTTATTAGATTCCACAATTAGATTGGGAAACCACTTGAAGAAAGATAACATGTACTGCGATTGTTCTTGTGGAAGCGCAGAATACATGATGGTGTAATTTGTGTGATTGTTCATTATGATTTGATTCGATATGAAAAATGGTAATTCTATCATTTCTCGTACATACACACATATATTACCATAAGTACATACAATATGAATATGCATATAATATATTTATCTATTAAATTGTGCTTTACAAAATTGTTATTAATACCTGTTTTGGAAAAACAAGACTTTTTAAAATAAGAATGTTTCTGAAATGTTTTCTTTTACCTGACATTAACATCTGTTTCTACGTTTTCTCTTTCAGGGTTTATTTATACATGTGGTGGAACTTTAAAAGGACTTAATGGCACTATAGAAAGCCCTGGTTTTCCCTATGGATATCCAAATGGTGCAAACTGTACATGGGTAATAATAGCAGAAGAAGGAAATAGAATACAAATTGTGTTTCAGTCCTTTGCTCTAGAAGAAGAATATGACTACTTGTCTTTATACGATGGGCACCCGCACCCTGCAAACTTCAGGACAAGGTGAGTGTGGTTTTGAGTGGAAAATGGGAAGGAACAAACTTCGTAAGAGAATACTTTACACTTGATATGATTCAAAAATCTTACTGGCTACCTGAATGGCACCCATTTAGAAATACAGAATTTCATGAGCAAATTATTTTCATATCTCTGATTTTCCACACCAGAACACTAGTGCAATTATCTCTCAAAACAGTGAAAGCCTATTTAATTGTGCTCTTTTTAGGCAGCACCAAAGGAATTTCTTATTGTAAAAGAATGATCGCTGAGATTCATCATTACCATATAGGCATAACTTTGATAAAATGAAAGAGTACTATGAACTGTGCATTGTAGGGATATATACTCAATTTTAATGTATAAAATGTAACACATGTAAAATTCAATATCTGCATGATAGGAGAATATATTACTTGTTTATAATATCTCAAAAGAAAACCCTTGCAACAGAGACATTTCAATTTAAGTCCTAACAAAAATATTTATTATTGTTATTATTATTATTATTATTATTATTATTTTTTTTTTTTTTAATGGTCCACTCACCCTACCTTCAGGGTGGGGCTGGTGCAGCATGTGGTGCCAGGGATCAATCTGCTGTCCCTGTGGTTCGCTAAGCTTGCCTAAGCAGGTGCTTTAGACCTCTGAGCAATCTTTCCGGCCCCCTAAAATTATTTTTAGTTAGCTTATTAAATATGAGAATTATTAAAATGGCTGTTAACAATTTCTTGTTGACAAACAGGTTGCATCAAAGTATGAAATACCTCATCTGTCTTACAAGCAAGTAAACTTAACTGTAGATCAACTATAAAATTTAAAAATTATTTCAAAAATTGAGCCATTATTAATGTCAGTACTAAATTTATATTGTTTTAGGCATTTTATTTAAGGTGAGCAAACATGCTTAATGTTCCAATTTAAGTTATACAAAACAGTTAATTTACAAAAGTATACTTGTACACACTCTTGCGTACTTGGCTGTGTTTCAGTTTGGATTCTGCGATTCTGTCCGTGGTTCCAACAATCCATGCTGTTCTTCGCTATCCTGTTCCAATGGAACCTCAATGTCAACATAAACATTTTATACTTCTTCAGTATTCCACAGAGGTTTGCATCATGTCCATGTTAAATACAATGCTCATGTGTACTGTACTTACATTTCGGTAGTAAACCTACAGGAGAGTGCAGAAAATGGTAGACCTGGAAGTGAGGTCTACCCCATGGTGGATGGGTGTGTTGCTCTGTGGCTGTTATGGGAAGCTGAGCCAACTCAGCTTGGACTAGGAGATGGCCATAGGGAAGGGTGTGGCCCACCTTTGTGCACTCTTCTGGGATTCTAGAGATAGCTGCACACATGCATAGCATTCTGTTGTTACCCAGTTGATTTGTTTTTAATCAGAGCAATAGTTACAAGTGTTTCAAATCGTATGTTGATGGAAGCAATATTTAGCTATGGTAACTATGCGTGAGGCTCTGCTTGTTGTTTAATCTCTTTTTTTTCCTCGTTGATTTATCACGCACTTTGAGGTCTTCGCTTCCTATGCTTAAAATTTTCAATATCTATTCATTTAAAAAAATACTCTGCATGGCATAGCCCTCTACAGTGTCCTTTCATTATCATTGGTAGTACATTGACCATTCTAGGCAGAATCCTGAACAGTGTGTATACCTGCACGATTCTGTGCAAGTCATAGAAAGGTCCAGTGACTTTTGTGTAGGTTTGTTGTATCAGCGGAGCATATTGTATACTTGGGTAAAACTTTTCCAAAGTAAATCTGTCAGTTTTATCTGGAAATTCTTGTAAATGTACGGATAGTATTCTTTTCTAAGTATGTATTTAATGTAGCTCCTCTTAAAAATTAGGAAACAAGTTCTTATTTTCCCCTGCCCTTTTAAAAAGTAACTGTAGCCTCTGGAAATTTGAAAGACTGAGAGCCTTGGACAATTAATTTATTAGTCTCATTGTTTCTTTACTAATCTGTAAACGAGAGAGACTAGCAATTAATTTACAGTTTTCATGAGAATTACAATGTAATGGAAGCTCAATAAACCCAACTCTTGGCATTTATTGAGTGATTCTTCAGTACCTGACACTGTGCTAATTACTTCATATTTATCACAGTTTTTAACTTTTCCTCTACCCATTGTGAAATAATTACGATTATTATCATGATCATTTTGTAACTGGTAAAAAGAGGTTTAAGTTACTCATCTAGAGTTAATGCCCTTGCAAGCAGCAAGAGGCAAGAACCTTAATGAAAAAGAGATTTATCTGCACTCAGAGATTAAGCTCTTTATTATTTAAGTATAATTTCACATATACAATTACACAAACACATAATGCTCAAGATTTACATATTGATGTGTAAATGAATTGATATTTCCTTTATTGTAGCAGTATTTGATGAAAATGATTAATGAAAGCATTTGTTACATATGCTATATTGTGATGTGAACAAAAATGAAACAAGAAAGAATTCTTCAGTTTTTTTTAACAGACTGTATTCTAACTTGTATGCTAATATTTTGCTCACTACAGCTCAGTGGTTCTCAACCTGTGGGTCGCAACCCTGGCGGGTGTCGAACGACCAAAACACAGGGGTAGCCTAAAGCCATTCCAAATCATAACTGTACAAAAATTACAGTTTTGAAGTAGCCACAAAAATTATTTTTGGGCTTGGGGTCACCACAACATGAGGAACTGTATTGTGGGGTCACAGCATTAAAAAGGTTGAGAACCACTGTACCACTGTTATAGATATACTAGTGGTTTTTTTTTTTTTTTTTACTTCTTTCTTTCTTTCCTTTTAATAAGAAATAGCAATGGGACAGATTCACAAATCATTAGTAGAACAGCCACAATAATTAATACAATTCACATTGTTGGCTTAATAGTAGTTGTTCTGAGTTCAATATATTTTTAAGCACTATTGGTTCGAATATTTCTTTTCATTGAACTAAGAGAAAGTAGTTGTATACATAGTACAGTATTCCATAATAGCAGTGTTTATCAGCAGAACTGGCAACGTCAGAAGTTGTTGACCTGGGCTGTTTCCAGCTCAGCATACTAATCTGGCTTTACTTTTATGTCTCATGGCTATACTTTTCTGTTGGATGGTTACGGCCAAGTTAAAGCAAGACTTATATAACAAAACATGTAACTTTTGTATCTGACAAGGTCAGTCAAAACCCCTAAGGTTTAACCTTGAAACCATCTATAGTGTTTTGTAGAACTGTTGTCAGTATCAGCCATCTGGATGAGTCACAGCCATTGCTTGACCAGTTTGGTCTCTATGAAAGCCTGAGAGAATGTTTTCTCTCTAGGTGAGTCTCCTTAGGCACACTATACATCATCTATTCCTTTCCACTGTGGCATCCATGATCTCCGTAATGTCCTGTAAATATGGGACACCTCTGAGTTATAGGATGTTATAGTACAAGTTCTATTATGTCCAGAGTCCTCACTGACCTTGAAGGACTAGGGCCAAAATATTGGCTATCCTTGTAGCCCTTCTTTTTCTCTAATGTTTTGGTCTGCAAACTAAAGTTATTAAACCTCCAGAAGAGAAGCTTCATGATATTATTACTCTGTACCATGGTACTTGAGCTTAACATCACTGTCTTTCTGCATATTAAATACCTTAGACTTATCATGGAACCAGCACTCTCTAACAATCATTGATTTTCTTGTAGCTCCCTGTAGAATGTGATTTTAAAAGCACTGTTATACTTCTATACACAGAAATTTAGAAATCTAAGCATATACTAGATTGTAGGAGGTCAAATGTATGGCATTTTTCTTTGTCTCATATTCTCGCTACTTACCTTTTTTGCTTAATTTTTAAAACAAACACTTACTTGAGAGAGAGTATAGCAATAATTAAAATTACATTTTAAGCAGCGCACATCTAAACGACCAGACTGACAGGCATTCCAAGCATGGTTTTAGTGTTACGCATTGCTATCCTCAGTGTCAAAAACCTGTTGAAGATTCTTAGGATCATTGTCTAATTTATCCTGTTCATATAAGTGAATGGTTTTGTCCCTGCTAAGTTTTCTAACTTTTCTGCCTGCTGTCTCTTCCTTGTTTAACCCTTAAATTATTGATTTCCATTCATCAGTGTTATTTATATTTATATTTATATTATATAAATATGTTATATATATATTATATATAAATATATTGCATATATTTATATATATATATATATTATAACACTTATATTTCTTCTTTTGTGTTCTTACACTAGGGAGATTATACAATATTTACATATATAGGTAGGAATAGAAATCGCATTCACTCCAGCTATCCTCCTACTAAGAATCTTCCCAGAAGAACTGAAAACATCATATCATAGTGATGTTTGTCCACCTATCTTTACAGCAGCACAATTTGTAACAGCCAAATCTTGGAAACAACCTAAATGCCATTCACCTGCAAAATGGCTGAAAAAGATGTGGTGTTTTTATACAATGGAATGTTACTCAGCTATAAAAAAATGATAAACTAGAAGACTTCATACATAAGTGGATGTATCTTTAGGATATATTCATAAGTGAAATAAACCAGTCCTACAGGTTTTTGTGTTTAAAGAAATTCTGTCATACCTCTTTTTTATGACGAAGAATGAAGAAATTCCATGCATAATCTTAAACCTTTAATTTATGTTTGCATGAACAGTTTTCAGTTAGAAGTTCAACTACTGCGGGCAAAGTGTTTCAAGGTTGCATCTGGTTCTCTGTTTTCTTCTTACTTCTCTTCTATGGGACCATATTTTCCCTCAGTGCAGAGCCTTGTGGTCTATCTGTGGTTCCCTTTCTTCTAAAAGTATATTCTTATACTTCGGGAATCACAAAGTTTTAAAAGGATAACTTGCAGGGGCCAGTAAGATGGCTCAGTGGTCTGAAGGCCCTGATTAGGAAAGCTTAGGCAACCATGGGAACTGTGGTTCAATCCCCAGCTCTACATGCTGTGCCAGCCTCACTCCCAGGGCAGGCTGAACCAACCATAATGTGAAAACAAAACAAAACAAACAAACAAACAAAACCACCACCACCAACAACAACAACAAAAAACAAAAACAAAAAAAACAAAACAAAAAAAAAAAAACGAAAGAATGGCTTGGGACACTCATCTTGCCATAGCCACAGTTGCTTCATCAACAGAGTTATGTATCAGGACTCGTAACAACCATTTCATAGAGCTGAATAGATCCTTTCAGCTCTGAGCATTGATCTTATTTTCTTATAAATTTTTAATTTATTAGGTAGAGTTGATATTTATAATTGAGTGCTATCCTTTCAGCAAGGTGCTGTTAAATTCCTTTCTTTGCTCATGACTTTAGCTTAAGACAGATGCTGGTATGTTTTAAATAGCTATTGTGTTTTAATGGATAAAAGTTATTATAAGATTTATTTATGCAAGCCGGGTGTGGTGGCGCACGCCTGTAATCCCAGCACTCAGGAGGCTGAGGCAGGAGGATTGGTGCGAGTTCGAGACCAGCCTGGGCTACAAAAGTGAGCTCAAGGCCAGCCTGAACTGCATAGTGAGACCCTGTCTCAAAAATAAATAAATAAATAAACAAACAAATAAATAAATAAATAGATTTATTTATGCATACACTGAGAAATAGTCAATACAAAAGTAAACCAGAATAAGGAAGAAGGAAAGCATTTACCTATACTGTCATGACATATCATTATGTTTGGTTAGAATACCTCTATGTACACAATTTTATGTCCATGTTAGATTTTCTGCTTCATAATATATATATTTCATATGTGATTAAAATTTCATATATTAATTTTTGGTCCTTAGATTGGGTGAGGTGATGAAGGCCTGTAATCTTCGTGCTAGGGAAGCTGAAACAGGAGGATCAGTATGAGTTGAAGCTGCATAGTGAGACCCTGTAGCAAATATATAAAGTTGATATTATTATTTTATCCTCATATTTTTGTACTAGTTAGTTTTCTCTCACTTTGGAAACAAAATACCCAATGCTAAAATTTTAAAATGTAAAGTTTTGTTTAGCTCAGAGCCTCTGCATGCTTCATCCATCAGCACCTCCAGGAAAGGCTGGCATGGCACAGGACCAACAGCAGAAGGCCTTGAGAGGTTGCAAAGGCAAGGAGAGTGGAAATGGGCGAGGGCAGCTTTACTTCCTCCTCTGCATTGTAAGCAGAACGCCCCACCCCCTCAGCCGGTGCCCTGCTCACACTGTCTCCCTGCCCTCTTCAGGCCCACACTGAGGATGCTTACAAAGTGATGGTCCTGGCTCGCTGCTGAGTCACTTCGTTAATCATTTGCACTTCTCCAGTTGACACAGCGTTTCAGCCAATACAATCCACTTCTTGTCAACTTGGCAACCAGAACCATTGCTTTAATAGGTTTCCAAATATAAATCTATGTTTAATCTTACCATCTTACCACTTGAAAATTATCACAAAAGTTGAAGTCTTAAGAACGAATATTAAGCCTACCAACATCATATCAGAACCATAAACATTTCACTCTTGCCTCCCCCAAATATCATGTGCATCCCCTTATGCAAAAAGCATCTAACTCTCTCTAAGAGCTGCCAAAGTCCTAACAGTTTCAACATTGCTGAAAAGTACAATTCCTAAGTCTTCTACATGTGTAGGGCAAACTTTTAATTGCAAATTGCCGTACAAATGAAAAGAAATGAAATTACAATAGTGAATGACACAAGCTAAACATTTTTACTTCATAAGTTCTAAACCAGAAGGGAGAGGGATACAAAAGAATGAGAACAAATGTCCAAAATCCAGCAGAGCAAACATCAAATCCTATAGTTCCTTGTGCAGCTCTCACGCCAATCTGAGGCAAACTGTGGGCCCCAAGAAGTTTCAGAGCCTCTACCACTAGGCGCTCCTGGTAGTTATAGCCCCCACGGCTTCGCCCTTGCGCTGGCTCTACGACTTTTATGTAACTTTCTTCAGATGACCCATGTTTCCCTTTGCCAAACTTCTGAGGTCTCCACTGTGACTTTAACTCCACCCTCACAGCTCCAGTCACTGCCCTCTCAGGGGCAAGTGGCTCAGCCTCGAGGCCTAGTCTTGATTATATATACCTGATGACTTTATATATTTAATAGTTTTAGGGAGCAACAATATAACTGAGCAGACTAAGTGCCTGTTTAAGTAAGTGAAGGGATCAGGGTTTAATCCCAGGTACCACTGGTTACTGTTCTGCCCCTGAGGGCACCAAGCTGGCAACCAAGGCAGGGCATGGTGGCACACAGCTGTAATCCCAGTACTGGGGAGCCTGACACAGGAGGATCACTACGATTCCAAGCTCTGTACAGAGGCCCTGTACCAAATACATAAATACATAAATAAATAAATAAATAAACCTATTTAATATTTTTTTTTTATTTGGTAGCAACTTCCATTTTGTCCGAGGCATCTTTCTTTTTGGCTATAAATCATTTTCTTTTCTGTTAATTGCTGTACTAACTTTCCTTTTCTATTTTAGCTTTTTTTTTCTTGGATATTGAGACACTTTATATATCCTCTCTTCAGAGAGGAGAGATTTACTCGGACTCATGATTTAGGAGGATTCCATCCATGCTTATCTGGGGCCAAGGGAGAAATAAGGCAGAAAGGCACAGCAGAAGCAAGATTCTTAGTACATGGAGCCCAGGAAGTAGGGCAGAAAAAGATAAAGAAGGAATGCGACCAGAGGCCACACAGTAGGCCAAGGCCAGGCTGCCCGAGGGGCCTAGCACAGCCATGTATCTGTCTGTCCCTCTGACCTGCTGGGATGTTATTTATTCCAAGCAAACTGACCATGAGGATTGAGGATCCTAAGTCATGTGATTCAGTTGTACCTAAGAGTGGATATACTCATCCTTTTCTGTGAGAAATAATTGTCCAGCCTTTTGGATGTCAGTTAATTGATAGTTACTGTCCTCTGTACACAACAATGAAGAACAATATTTTAGTAGTGTGGGTTATATTTTGTTTTAGTATTTCCTTGTATTTTAATTTTAGAATGCCATCAACCCAGTTATTGCATTTTTCCACTACGTTTTGACATGTCTTGTCCTGTCACTGTGTGGTCTCCTCACCTCTTAAGAGGCTATATCATTTACTATGTCTGTTGACAACAAAAAACGTAGTTTACAGCACCTGAAGATAAAAATCATTTTTCTTCTTGGACATAAAAGTAGCTGCATTTGGGGCCCGGCAGGATGGCTCAGTGGTCTAAAGCACCTGCTTAGTAAAGCTTGGGTGGCTGCAGCGACTGTGGTTCGATCCCGGCACCACATGCTGTGGCAGCCCTGCCCTGAGGGCAGGCTGAGCCGGCCATAAAGATAAATAAATAAACAAAGAAACAAAAGTTGTGAAACAAATATAAAATAAAATTTAAATTTAAAACTTCTTAAAACAATAGCTGCATTTTTGCAATTTGTAAAAGCAAAACACAACAGAAAAATGAAAAGAAAAGTAAACTAAAGCTTCTCAAAGGTCCTTCAAAAGCTCTTCTGCAATCTCACCAGCCAGCCAGAAGAGCCTGACATTGGAACAACTTGGTAAGAAATAATAAAGAAAAAGAATAGACCCTGGAGATAGGTCAGTGGAATTAGTGCTTGCCTGGCAAGCTTAAGGTCCTGAGTTCAATCCCTGGTAGTGCAAAAAACAACAACAAAACATTTTATCTTCTATGCTCAATGGGTCAGTGTTGCATGACAAAGGCTGTGACCCAGTCAAATAACAACAATTTATCTATATCCTATTTTGCCTACACAATTTATTTTCTATTGCAAGTCAAAGTTAGGTGGTACGAGTGCCTTATCTTTTAAATAAACTATTCCTTAAATTGTAATAGAAAAATTGAGCTCCCAATTTCATAGCCATAGTGTAGTAATCACTACAAAATAAATTTTATAACTTTAGATTTTTTAAAAAGCCCAAGATTTGATAATCATGACTAAAATATTGAGGAATATATAAACACTGTAAATACATGCACTAAAATCTTCTTGATAGATGTGCATGCAAATAATACAGCACTAGCTGCCCAGAAATAGCATGGCTGAGTTAGAGTTTGTTGCTTTAAATGTAGTCATCAAGGACAGGCTGACGTAGAACCAGTGACATCCCAGAGCACATGAAGGAAATTAGAGCTTTCTAAGGGAAAGAAATTAGTGTAAAGAGCCTCAGTCTGTAAGTCAGATGTGAAAATGGTGAAGCCGAGGCAGAGAAGTAGCAACAGAGAGGGCAGGATTCGCAGGACCAGGGAGACCTCTGGAGCAGGCTAAGTGTTCTCGAGTTCAGACGCTGTCAAAGGGTTCTGGGCAGAGATGGGATAGGACTCAGGTGATTACAAATATTCAGCTGAGTTAGGCCTGCCAGGCTGTGATAGCTTACTCACACTTGAGCTGAGAGCAATTCCAGTCAAGAAAAAAGAGTGCTTTTACATAGTACATCCACAAGAGGACGTCCTGTTTCTCCTACCAGTGGGGACACAGTTTCCCAACGCCCACAGTTTACAACCCTGTTGTATGTTATAGAAAAGTGTTGCCTTAGGCTTTTTTTGAAGAGCAAATTCTACCACTACAGAAAACAAACAAAAAAACAAAAACAAACAAACAAAAAACATTGTTACTAATATAATAGATTCTGCAAGAAAAATTGGTAAGAGGTCAAGTATCAAGAGGTATAGTCTTCAATATCATTATATAACTAAGTCCTCTATATTTAAGAAAATATCATATTACATGAAAAATACAAGTTGGTTATATTTAAAGAAAATGTAGAAATCTAATGAAACTAAGGAATTTTAGTTAATAAGGAAGAAGCAAATAAATAATACTGGCTAGAATTATTATTTTTAAATAGGCTATTAATAGTATTTAAAATCATAAAAAAATCATTTGCGCATTGGTGTTAAATTGTACATTTATCTTGGGGGATACTCTAAATGACAATTGGTTATTTCATCGTGATAGAGCACCAAATTTCACTGTTATAGGGACTGGGGAGATAGCTCAGTGGAATAAGTGCTTGCCCAGCAAGCAAAAGGGCCTGAGTTCCATCCCTGGTTCCACAGCAAAGGAAAAACAATCACTATTATGTCAATTTGTATTTTTTAAAAAAACTTTTATCCTGAATATTGAATGGGTTAAAATAGTATTCTCATTTCCTTATATACCACTGAAATTGAGTGATCATTATTCAAACATTAATTATGTGATCATTATTCAAACATATGGTGTGCTTAAAATTCAGACCTAAAAACATGACCACCTTATAAAAATTAGTATTGGCTAAGATCATTCTGAATAGCTGACACCTTCAGATGAATCGAAAGCACGTCACAAGCTTCACATTGCACCTTCTCCCATTTCCAGTACAGTTCACTCACATTGTCTTGTGTATCCACAGTTCGTTCTTATTCTTGAATAATATTAAATTTCATGATAATTTATTTTTCTGCTAATGAGGTTTTGTGTTGTTTAAGGTTTGGGGGCTTTTCAGAGTAAAGATGCAACAGAATAATGAACAAATAGTCTGCGGATGCATCTTTGTTTGTTTTGGCTATCTAAGGGGAGAACTATTTGAATACGGGGTAGACAGAAGTGTAATTCCCTTAAACATTGACCAAACAGCTTTCCAAAGCTGTCACGCACTGCATAGCCCTTCATCACTGCCAGAGCATTCTGATTGCTCCACGTTCTCGCCATATTTGACGTCAGCTTTCTTGTGTTTTCTTCTGCTTTTATGATCACTGCTGTATTAAGCATACGCTTCTTAAATACATACTTATATATCATTATGGGATGTTCACTGAAAAGATTTGCCTTCTTAAATTATATTGATCATTTTTTGATATCATTAAATTCAAAGTTGGGGACTACCTACTCAGGGGACCCCCCTCTTGTTCCTCTCTCTTGGACAGGAGCTTTCTTTCCCTCAATAAATATGTTCTAGTTGTTAAATAAATAAATAAATAAATAAATAAATAGATTCAAAGTTGTGATAACATTTTTGTGCTATTTCATTGATTATTTGGTGAGTATACTCATTGCAATTATTTTTTCCCATATCTGTGACTTCTTTTTTTTTAAAACTTCTTTCCATGATCTTTTTGATTATTTTTTTTTTACCTCTGGCAAAGTTTAATTTAGTAACACATTTTGTGTCTGTACATATAGTCTGATAAATATTTGCATATCTGATGATTGAAAATATCCACAACTATTCTGAGGTGATAGTGCAAGCCTTTCTAATTCAGTCTTTAACCCATCAGGTGTAAAGGTATCTATGGTATTTTGGTGCCATTTTGCTTCTAAAGTGAAGAATTAATGTGATACATTTTAAGGAATCCTAGAAATGAAAATCTAATACATTATCAGTCCCAGGTGGTTGCCTCTGGGCATAATTATAAATAAGCATGTTTCAGCAACACTTAAAAACTTAACCAAAAACAAGTTTTGCAGGAGAAAAATCTATTTAATTTTCTCTAGTTCTATAACATTATTATCTCTCTTACTTTTTTTTGTTCTTTGTGACTGTTACCTATATTCTCTTTTTTTCAGTTTAATTTTTTATTCTATGAAAAAATGCAACAAATCTTCATAATAAAATAATAACAGTAGCTATTACATTGCATCTTTATCTTCAAGTTAGTTAATCAATACAAGATACAAATCAAAATGATATGCATAAAAAGAAATGGATGAAACTTTCTTTAGAAAGATAGAACTAAGATAAACTAGTAGCATAAATGAAACGAACCAATATTATCTGTGTATGTATGTATGTATCCATCTATCTATCATCTATCATCTATCTATCTATCTATCTATCTATCTATCTATCTGAGATTTAGAAGAATGGGATTGGGAACGTTTTGATTTGGGAAAGTATTTGAATTATCCGTACTTGCTATTTATTTTTCTTCTGCTTATCTCTGTGTCTGTCGGTCTATCTATTTCTTGTGTGATATTTGAGTTCAAGGATATGACTTATTTCACTAACATTGTATCTTTAAATTGTACCATTACCCTATGAATGTCTGAAGGTTTTATTTATGGATATATATATATATATATATATATATATATCACCTTTTCTTAGTCATTCATCTATTTTTATTATATTTTAGGGTGTTCAGTGTCTTGATCATCATCATAGAATATATTTCATTATGAAAGTTAAATTAACTGCGATTTACTTGTCCCTGTAGTGAATATCAGTCAGTATCTACTCAAGACTATTTTTCTTAATTCAGTAAGAACTATAAAAGATTTAATAAGCTTTATCAAAATTTCCTTTTTATTACATAAAATTACCAGGTTCCTGAAATAACCATAGAATTTACAAGCTGAGGAGCCTAGCCAAGGAATAAAAGTAAAATGGAAAAATAGCAATCCATAATTGAACTCTGCCAGGTATGATTTGCAAGAATTTTTCCCTTCAGAAAATATTCATGGTGTCCCATCTTGGTTCCTAAGCAGATGCTAGAGTTTGTTTTCCATGTGACTGGACTTGTCTTTCTTCTCTCTTTTGCTGAGGAAATGCAACTTGTTAATACTCGTGACAGAATTTTCCTTCACCCTAATCCCTGCTCACAGTGTCAGACAAGCATCAAGCGTCTGTCTGCTTTGTATGAGATAAACAACATCCTTCCCCAAAATGCTTAGCAAATATCTACATGATTTATTGGATCATGGAAGCTAGAGAACATGGAGTTTATTTTATGGCACTGAACGGGGGCGGTTGAACTCCTCTCCATGACATTGCTGCCGCTGTGCCTCTCCAGGCAGTCATAAACGTAGATTAAGAGCCAGACAACTGAATCCAATTTCCTGAGTCTGAAGATTTTCCCTTTTGGTACTGGAACCAGTCCTTATATTCTGTTTATCTTTCTGTCTTTCTTTTCCTTTCATTTTTCATGTGTGTGTGTGTGTGTATTTTATAGAGAATTGAATCCAGGGTCTGAGCACTAAAATATAAGCAGCCCTTTTTTTATTTTTATTTTGAGATGAGATTTCCCTGAGTCACTGAATTGCTCAGGCTACTGAACTCCCACTTGGAATCCTTGGTTTAGCCGCTCAGAGTGCAGGGCTTGGAGGTTTGTGCCACCAACACTAGACCTGTTGACATTTTTCTCATAATAAAATGGCTGGTAAATAAGAGATTCTACTGCCTGGCTGATGGGGTATACATTACTTTTGTGGGTGTCTATGCACAAATTTTGTTTATGATAACAACAACTGCTGGACAAATAAAATGAAGTAATAACAAGTTTTTTTGTGTGAATTCATAACGTTAAGGTGATCCACCAACTAGAAAAGTTTACTCTTGGTCCAATAAAGACCTTGATGTAGGAAATGATGGACCCCAGAAAACATAAAAGTTCAATAAAGAACTAAGTTTTTCTGTGATTAGGTTTGCAAAAGATGTTATATCATGCTATCATCTTCCTTACTAAAGATTTATTGCCTTGCCTGTGGACTTGCAACTGAATTAGAAAAAAGTAAAGCCAATTAAAATTTTGATGCACCTTAGGCAGTTAATGACTCTTCTCTTTCCATCTCATCCCTCACTTTGGGGATTGAAATTAACGATTGGCGAGACCTCAAGGACACAGGGGATTTCTAAACTCGTTGGGAAAATAAGAGGTCCTTTCAAATGTGAGCAATGCGAGGAGTCATGAGATAAACAGCTCCTTGTTCTTTCCACTAGGCAGTTTGCCATAAAAGAATTGAGGTGGCTTTTGGTTTTTAAAAAAATGGACTGAATAAATCGTGAAAGCTAGAGTTGAAACATAGAACAAAAATGACAATATGCAAATTTGGAGACTTTGTTCTATGGATTATATTTATTCAATCTTTCGTCGCAAATCTATTTAAAGGTTTATTCCTGTTGCATTTCTTTCAGGAAAATGGCACTGACACGCAGAAAGCAAGCAAGGCATAATACTACAGTTGCTGAGCATTAGTGCTTCTGAGGCTCACTTCCTTCTCTTAATCATTCATTATCCACCTAGCTAATGGCAGAGTCTGAAAACATGGCTGTTTATCTCACAGAAAACAAACAAACAAACAAAACCCTAGAGTTTCCCAAAGTGCTCTAACGATAAAAAATACACGTTAGCTATGTCATGCCCTATTCTGAACATTAGACAGGCTTGCCAAAGGGAGTCTGTGCATTCGTATATATCTGTTAACACATCTTTGATGTTTATAAAAAGGCGCATGATGCCCAGTAGCTGCTGACAATTACAATTTCTGAACACATACTCTTTCAGGTGACCCATATATAACTCTCATGCTATCACTTCTGCTTCTGTCTTGTATTCTGATTATACAGATTGGAAATTTAAGTTTTTAGAATTATTAATCATTTCTCAAGATTAAAAACAAAGATTTCAAGGGACAAAACATTGAACCTCAATCGGATGATATTAGCTCATTAGTAGTATTTACTTCAAGGCTTTCAATTATACTATTTTTGAGGTTACAGATTGAAACATATCTTTTATTATTGATTTTGTAGATTTATGGAGTGATTGCAATGAACTCGGGGCCTTGCATGTTGTAGCCAAATACTCTACCAATGAACTACATCGCAGCTTATAACACAGGGCATGGTGACTGACACCTGCAATTCTAGCACTGAGGAGGCTGAGACAGGACGATCACTATGAGCCCAAGCTGTATAATGAGACTCTGTACCAAATAAATAAAATAAATAAGATATTTAAAACAAAATAAAAAGAATCAGCAAATGAAATTATACCAAATCAAAACTTTTCTTTATAGCCAAGGAAGAAATTTATGAATGGGAAAAAATTTTCTCACCTATTCTTTAGAGGACTAGAATCTCTGTCTGTCTGTCTGTCTGTCTGTCTGTCTGTCTGGCACAGGGTCTCACCATGCAGCTCTGACTCATAGTGATCCTCCTGCCTCAGCCTCCCCAGCACTGGCATTACAGGCATACAGCAACACGCCTGGTCTAAGAAGCTGGGTCAGTGAGCCCAGGGGTGGGCCCCAGTGAGGCATGTTGTGCTGGGATGGAACTCAGGTCTCTGAGCTTGCCTAAGCAAGTGTTTAGTTCACTCAGCTAAATCACTAGCCCTAATATTTAACATAGGGAAAGGACTCAAAGTATTACAACTCCAAAAATAAAAGATTCAGCCAAAATATGGGGAATTTAAATGAAGAGACATTTCTCAAAAGATGGACAAATAGCCCATAAGTACACTTCCACATTGTTGGTGGGGATGCAATACAACCACTGTCATCCTTAAAAATAAAAAAAAAGTCATTTGACCCTCCCAAAAGAAAAAGTATTTAAGTTAATTCAATTTAAGTTGAAACATATTTTCTTACGATGTTTTAATTTATGATGATGTCAATAAAAGTTTATAAAAGTGATTTAAGGGAGTTAGTAATTAGAGACTGAGAGGGTACAAAATTAATTAGGTTTCAGGAAATTTATGCAATAATTTTCTAAATAATTTTACGTACTAAATACCAAGCACAACTCACTAAGTTTTTGCAAAGTAGAAAAGATAATATCATTTTATATACACACATATTCTTTGCATGCCTGTTGTTTTGTTTTGTTTTGTTTTTTGTAGTTTAGGGAAGGATCTACAGGGTGTTCAGAGTCTCACTACTAGATCAGACTTGCAGTGATCCGCCTGTTTATAGCCTCCCAAGAGCTGGGATCGCAGGTGGGCACCGTGGTGCCCAGTCTCCATTGCCCTCTCATTGTGCCCTTTGGGCAGGAGCAGCATGGTGGTCCCAGGATCAAACCTGCAAGCAGGCACTTTAATCTACTGAGCTATTTTTAAACATAATAAGAATGGCATTTTTAAACATAATAAAAATATTGCTACTTTCACAAAATCGAATAAAATTCATACATTACAGTTATGACATTTCTTTGAGAAAATACAGTTTGGGGTGTTAGAAAATCAACATCAATTTTACATCATGCTATTCCTATAGCAGAATGCTGTTTCCTAGGTGAATATTGATCAAAAGTTATTGAGTTTGGACCCCGCCACTTCAAATAACCAAAAATGCACAAAGCAGTAATGCCAGCGTTATTCTTACATATTTAAGGCAATATATTTTAAGGACCAAAATTTCTTTCTGGATGAAATGTGAGCATTCAAACATTCAAATAACCCATAGGAATTCCCTATGTCCTCTTATACTCTTTCTGAAAATTATGACTCTACAAATAAGTACCGGATTAAAATGAATGAGGAGGGTTGGGAGATGACTCAGGAGTCTGAGTGCCTGCCTGACAAGTGCAAGGACACGATTGGATCTGCCACTCCACATGCTGAACTGGCTCTGCCTCTTTCCAGGAGAAGCTGGCCGTAGAGCCCAGGTATGCTGGTGCACACCTGGAATCGCAGCGCTGGGAAGCCTGAGAGAGGAGGATGACTCGGAGTCTGAGCTGTGTAGGTAGATCCTGTACGAAGTAAATAAATTGATAAGTGGACTAATTATTTAATTAATGAGGACACATTGATTATGTTATTTGGTCTCTGCTCTGTTGCTCTGACTTTAACTCCGACTATGTCATTTTCTACCACTATCAAGAAGTACTTGAAGGAATTAACTTATGAGAGAACAGGGGGTTGCAGATGTACTTAGTGGCTAAGAACTTGATCCATATGCTTGACACCATGGCTGTGAACCCCACCACACAAGAAGTGGGGGAAAGGAACAGAGAGAGGGAGAAACAGATGGGAAATTCAATTGTCATCCATACCATTGTACTATGGCAGCCAATTATGCCCAAGTTGTGCCTTCCTTCACTCCCCCATCCCAGTGCAGGGCAGAGTTTGGGGACTTAGGTTCAATTCCCAGTAACAAGATAAATTAACTGATCGATTAAGCAGAAAGTTACTATTTCTTTATATGCTTCAGGAATAATTGAAGTTTTCTATGTGAATGGGCCAATAGATAAAGAAAACAAAAGCTTGCAAATTATAACATAATGAAAGTCCCACACAAGTTTTGAAATAAGATGTTATCATTTCCAAGAATGTATTCAAACTGAACATAGAGGAGTTTCTAATCTTCTCTTTATCTTGAGTAGGCTAAATCGTTTAGAAAGTCTTTGTAGTGAAGGGTAGCTAATTTCAGCTTTGTACTTCTACTACTTAACATCAACATGTTGAAAATAGTAAATATGTACAAGCATAATAGATCATAGACTATCATTACTGTAAAGAAAATAATATTTTAATTTATTCACCAAATGTCATCTTTGGAACAATTTATTGTTCTAAACTTCAGATATTATATTTAGTAACCCTAATATCAGATCTTAAAGATTCTTTAAGTTCCCACTGAAATATGTTCAGCCTTCATGCTATAAGTTATTTATTTACAGTCAACTGGTGACCAGATTCTGGACTATGTGTAGTTCATGCTTGAATTAAGCACCCTGACTTCACTCCTGTCTTATGATAGGAACTGCTTGCTAAACGTACCCCTTTCCTGCCTTTGTAGAATGAAATGTCTTGAAATCTGAAATAGTTATGTTTAAGTTATTTTATTCAGTTTAATGGAAGGTAACTTGAAAATATACAAATATTATTTATTTATTTATTTATTTATTTTTATGGCTGGCTCAGCCTGCCCTGGATGTGGAGCTAACAGTGCATGTGGTACTGGGGATCAAACTGTGGTCCCTGCGGTTGCCTAATCTTTTCTAAGCAGGTGCTTTAGATTGCCAACCCATCTTGCTGGCCCCTATTTTATTTTATTATTATAAACTTTTAGTCTTGCCAACGACTGATACGTGCTTTTTTACATAGAAGTAAAGAGAATTACTAGATAGTAACACTAATTCTTATCATCCTGTTATCCAGTGTTCTATCAAGTGCTTTGCATTTTCTTACTGCGTCTTAAAGGCACTGCATTTTGGTCTTTTAGAGGGAGGTTCTGGCTATGGAGTTCAGTCTGGTCTGACATGTACAATGTAGCCTAGGCAGGCCTTTCTCTCATCCTCGTCCCCCTGCCTCAGCCTGCACAGTGCTGGATTGCAGGCAAGGGTCACCATGTCTGACATTTACCTATATTTTTTGATTGAAACAAGGATCCATCCAGTTACCTCTCCAGTTGTCTTATTTTTTGAGATGTTTTTCGTTCATGGAATATAGGAATGTGGATTATCCGAGATGGGAGGGTCCCTTCAGACATAATTTTGGCTGAGTTTCTGTTTGCATAGGCCTTGCAATTCTTACCTAATGAAGAGAAGAAGGTGACATGTTCTATCAATGCATTGGTACTTTCTGTATCTAACAACACAGTGTTCATAGAATATTAATAGCTCCATTGCTGTCAGTCTTATTTTCTTGTAGAATTCACTTTCAGAGTTGGACTACACATTTACTTTCAAATATTTTACATGAAAACTGTAGAAATCTTTCTTAGTTTTCCAAATTTCATTTTTGCTCACAAACTTTTTTTGAGGTACTAACTTGACCTATTTTATACTTACTGCATACAATTATATTCACTCTGGTAATATCTATCTATCTATCTATCTATCTATATATTGAGCAGCATTATATTTCTTCAATTTTGTTGGAAGCTATTTTTCTCTTTTATATGCAACTCTAAATGCTATTCTTAGGGCCAGCCAAATAGCTCAGTGGATTAAAGCACCTGCAAGCAGGTGCAGGGGTCACTGGTTCAATCCCTGGGGCCTTCCATGCTGGCCTCACCCCCAGGGCACACTGAGATGATGATTATAGAAGGCAGAACATTTCTTTTAGGGTTTTCAAAATGTCTGATTATTTCTGACTTTTTCCTTTTAATGGAGCGAAGACAGGGATCAAAGCAAGTAATTTCTCTAAAATTGATAAAGAGGAGGAACTTAAGAATATCAACTTCACAGTGTCTTATGGATTAAATGTGCACAGAGAAACGTTTTCTACAATCATGAGAATAATTTTAAAATATTTGCCTTGTACTTATGGAATTTTAATTCAGTCATTTCACCTAGTTCCTTCATGAATCTGTAATCAGGGTTCTTCATGGAAGTCAATCATAGCATAATGCGTACTATTTGCACAGCAAAGCTACATAAAATCACAGTCAGTCTGAATTTTCTGTACATCTCCTTTTCCAATTGCTTATAATAATCACTGAATTTGGTCTGTCACCTCACTGAAGCTGCTGCAGACAAGGTGACCTTCTAATTACAGCATCCGTGGATTATCTTTTAAGCACTTCCATTAACTTTCACTGTAAGAATGATTTTGATAGACTAATCAAGTCATTAAAAATTTAGCAAAACTAACTGGACTGGTGTGATAACTCAGCAAGCTAAGCACCTGCTTAGGCAAGCGCAGGGACTGAGGTTTCACATGACACACTGGCCACACCCCCAGGTGCACCAAGTCAGCCACCAAGTCCAGGGAGCATGATAGTGGACACCCACAGTCCCAGCACTGGGGAGGCTGAAAACAGAAGGATCACTATAAGTTCAACGTGCATAGTGACATACTTCACCAAATACATTTTTTAAAAATTAGCAGAACTAGCTGGGCGCGGTGGTGCACGCCTGTAATCCCAGCACTCGGGAGGCTTAGGCCGGAGGATCGGTGTGAGTTTGAGACCAGCCTGAGCTACAAAAGTGAGCTCAAGGCCAGCCTCAACTGCATAATGAGACCCTGTCTCAAAAAGACAAAAAAAAAAAAAAAAAAAAAAAATTGGAAAAATAAATTGCAGACATACAGGTTGGTAGTTACACTAGCTTTACTTATCATCTAGAACTCATAGCAATTTGTTTAAAAATTGTAAGTTTTTGTAAATTACTTTCCTTCTTTGAAACATTAAAAAAATTTGTATTAATTCATATTTTTGTGGAAAGTATAGTGAGTGTAATGTCATTAAAAGTTCTATTTAATACCATCAATTAATATACAGATAATCTAAGTAATTATACATCCTGGAGGAGACTTTCATATTTACATCATATAAATTTTGGACACTGTGCAATAGTTAATATGATTTCAAATAATGTCTTCGGTTTTCTGAAAAACTACAATGTTTGCTGCAGCTCAATAAAAAATCAAATTCACATGTGATGTTAGTAAATGCTTCACTAAACTAGAAATTTTACAGTGGAACTTTAAAATATATGTAGATACTATTTTTGTAAAATAAAAATGGAATGTTAATGTCGTTATGTAATTAGAGCTGCTAATACTGAATGTTAATCTATTTTCTTTTTTTAGATATTTCAGAATTTTTATCACATGCTAACAGCTCTGAGACATTCATAAAGCTGATTTGAGTTGTCCGGAGAACAGAAAAATAACACAACTTAGAGGATCTACAAATATTTTCAGAGGAATAAATCTGTAATTAGGAAGGAAAAGAAAATCCTATTGTATTTTCTTGCTTTCCTGCTCACTGGGATTATTACTTTTTTGGTTGAGTTTTATTTACTTATTTATTTTTTTATTTTTTCATTGCATTTAATAAGAAATAGCAATGTAACAGTTTCAGAACACGTTAGTAGTATATTTCCAGTATTTAATACTATGCTTATTGTTGTCCTCCTAGTAGTAATACAGAGCGCATGGTGTAGAAGTGATAATTTTTTCCAATCATTATTGGTGCAAAAAAAAATTCTTCTCATTGAATCAGGAGAAAGCAGCTGTATACATAATCCAATGTGTGATGCTTCTGATGTAATTTCAGTTACTGCTATACTCTGTCTCTCAAGTAATTGGTTTGTTTACAAGAAAATAAAAATGATATTAAATAATTGTATGAGACTAGGAAAAATACTGAAGGATAGAGAGGCTACAATTTTGTATATGCTTAAATTTCTAAATTCCTGTGTAAGAATGTATAACTGCTTTTATCATATTCTATAGAGATTTATTGGAATATCAATAAATGATAGATAATACCTATTCCAAGTTAAGTCTAACATGTTTGATACTCAGAAAGACAGTGATGTTAAGCTCAATCACCCGTTGTACAGTTGTGATGTCACTAAGCTTTTTTTCTGGAGGGCTGGGAATGTGAGTTTCCAGACCTAGCAGTGGAAAGGAAGAAGGGTTCCAAGGATGGCCAATGTTTGGGCCCTAGCCCTTCAAGATCAGGGAGGACTCAGGACATGGAAGAGCCTGTGCTGTAACACCCTATAACTCAATGGTTTCCCAAATTTTCTGTTCAGGGAGATTATGGGGATACAGAGGAAAGGGATTGAAGATATACGGTGTACCTAGGGAGAGTCACCTGGAGAGAAGGCATTCTCTGGCTTTCACAGAGAGCAAACTGGTCGGGCAATGGCCGTGACCTAACCAGATGGCTGGTACTGGCAAGAGTTCTGCAGAGCACTGTACATGGTTTCAGGGCAGATCCTGAGGAGATCTGACTGAACTAAGGAGATGCAAGGTCCCATGTTTTGTTGTATCAGTCTTGCTTTGACTTGCCCTTAGCCATCCAGCAGAAAGGTTTAAGCACAAGGCATGAAGCATAGGGCTGGATTAGCCTGCTGAGCTATAGAAGGCCTAAGTCAACAGCTTCCATCATTGCCAGTTTTGTCAGTGACCCACTGCAGTTGTGGTTAACCATTTTCAATATGTGATGTGGAAACTTTGATAACTATTATCTCTTGATTATAAGAATGTTTTTTTTTTTTTTTCACAGAACTTCACAAACAGTAAGACCTTCCATTATATTATTAGAAGTAATTTATTCTCTAATCTGTAGTTCAATTTAACATGCTTAGCTATGACATATGCTTATTATTCTCAAATATATTGGTAGATTGATTTTGTGTTTGACATGAAAAAGTAGTCAAATAATATTAAATTAGCTTAAAAATGATTTCTGAATTCAGCAGTAGGTAAGTTTTTGTACAGACAATTTCTATCTCTATGTCACTGCTTGATAATATCAATTCTTCTTTCTTACTTTCTTTCTTTCTTTAATATATGCTCCCTTACATAGCTCAGACTCATAGTGATCCTCCTGTTTTTAGCCTCCCCAGCACTGTGATTACAGGCATGCACCACCATGCTCACGGAATCTATGGCTGCCTCAGTGACTCCAGGAATGGGGCCACTGTAGCATGTGGTGCCAGGATTGAACCTCAGCCTCTGTGCTTGCCTAAGCAGCCAGTCCACTCAGCTAACTCTCCAGCCCAGTATTTTCTTGATGTTATATTCCAGTGAAAAAAATATATAAATTTGGGACTGTGGAGATAGCTTGGCAGTCTAAATGCCTGTCTGGCAAGTGCAAGTACCTGAGTTTGTTCCCCAGTACTACATTCTCTGCCAGCAACTGTAACAGTAATCCCAGGACTGAGAAGGCTGTGGACGAATATCTGTCTGAGATGTGTAGTAAGATCATGCACCATAAGAAATAAAAAAATATATATACATACACATATATAATTTTATTTAGCTTAAAATGACAATGAGAATCTTTTTGAGGTTCTATGTCATTCACCAGTTATATATAAATAAACACACACACACACACACACACACACACACACAGCATTACTCATCTCCAAGTGTAATGATGATCATTCTGGAGAAAGTAGTGCTAGGAACAGCGCAGATAACTAATAATATTGTTTATTGGAGAGTACTTGATATATTTTTCAATCACTTCTATCTGATGCTGATGTGGAAACAGCCTCAAACTATTTTTTTAATGTATTACAACTTTTCTAAATTTTAAGGTGTTTAAATTTAATTTTATTGTTTCTTAACCTGAACATCTATAGTCATCTTGCTCTGAAGCTTTATGCTGACTTTCATGCGTGGGTTCTGTATCTTTGTGAAACGTGGCATTTCCTGTGGAGGCATTTTTATGTCTCTGCAAACACAAAGCTGCTGTGTGGCATAGAATGTCACAAATGTATACATGGATTTTTTAATTTAAAAATTGTATTTTCATACTTCATCTATATCTAAACAAGAGGGATCATATACTGGTAGATGAGAGATAGACAGATCTGTATTATATATTATACATGATACAGTAGCTTAAATTATATATACATATTTTCTTTAATGTTTGAGCGAACAAAATCCCACACTTGTAATATATGCATACTTTGCTGCATAGTTAACATCACACAAGCCATGTATATTTGATGTTTTGCTACATCTGAGAAGTTCAGTATCAATACCATTCTACAAAATACCAGGAGCCATAATTTTTTTTAGATATGCTTTCAAAAATGTAGATAAACATAGCCAGTGAGAAGGCTCAGAAATCTGAGGGGCCTGCTTAGGCAAGCTTAGGCAACTGCAGGGAGCCCGGTTCAATCCCTGGCACTACATGCTGTGCCAGCCCCAACCCTAGGGCCGGCTGAGCGAGCCAGTCATAACATAAAAACCAACAAAAGAAATGTGTATAAGTGAGTCAAATACACAAATGTCAACCTGGGGAAAGAATGCACAGTCTGCCTTTATAGTACTATATTTTCTGCTTTTGTTTTTGTGCTTCTTCACATAAGTGAATCAGAGAAAAGGCACATAAAATTCCCATGATAAGGTGTATAGAAGAATACTGTCTGGGCTTTTCATACTGGGTATTGAAGGAATTGTAAGTATACTGAAAAGAAAAAGAAGTACTTATGGGAGGAAAATTGCTGGAGTTAGTAAAAAGTTTGAATTCCTAAAAACGAACATAATCTCCCTTCTTCCATCTTTCCCTCTGCACCTCACACACTCACTTCCTCAGATTCTCTGTCTCTGTCTCTGTTTCTGTCTCTATCTCTGCCTCTGTCTGTCTGTCTGTCTTTCTGTTCCCTCTCTCCTCTCTGATGTCTCTCAACCTGTCTCTCTTTTTATCTGTATACTTCAGAACATCCATCCTTGTTTTCGTTTTCTGGTTAAGCATACTCGGGCTCAAGTTCACCTTAAGCACAGCCTGCGATGGGTCTCTAGTAATTTTACGTAGAAAATGATCAAAAGAAATGCTGAGAGCTAGGAGCGCATAGCTTGGAGGGGAAGAACAGCCTAGGAGAGCGTGATAGCTTCTACTTGAAAAAAAAAAAAAATCTTGCATCTGACTCAAACGCTCCAGCTTTTGTTGTAATTATCAATAATAGGATGTGTCAAGAAGAGAGTTCTGAAAGATGTATGAAATGACTGCAGTCCTCAAAAATGTCATCTTTCTCGGGAGGGAACAGCAATAATATCAGATGCTTCTGCAGTGGTTGTGAAGTGCCATGCGTTGTTGTAGGTGACATGCTTGTATTAGCTGACTTACGTAAGGTCCAGAACTAAGTGGCAGGTAACATATCAGTGATCTTGTGACAGCAAGGAAGGAGTGCTGATATCACGCAGCGCACAGCTTCCCTGGGATTCATCCCAGGTAGTGAGTGTTTCACTCTGCAAGACCTGGAACTGGACGGGACTCCCGTAAAGATGAACACAGTACACTAGTCATCAAAATAATTATGACAGTACATATGCTGACATGTTCTGGGTGATTTTCAAGCAGGCATCCACATAATTCTTTTATTCTCCATTGATGAGGGGCAGAAACTTACATAGATTTTAATACAAGCTCATGAGTGTCAGCATCAGCTGCTTCTCAGAACCCTCAAATCTTAAATGCAGAAGTTTAGTCATAGCTATGTAGGAGGTGAAGATACTTTAACAGAAATTTCAACGCCTAAGCTTGATCAATTGCCTGCCATAACTTCCCTTGATTTTAAGTTCTCTCACTGGCTCAATTAGATTGCCTTTGGAATTAGTCACTTATAACAATAAATAATAATTATTTAATGAATTGAAGGAAACAAATGAAATATTAAGGTGCTTTTGAAATATTCACTGTAGAAACAAAATTTATTGAAATGATTGTCATTTGAAAAACAAATTCTGATTGTACATTGCATGCATTCTGTGTGTAATGTTAACTTTGAAGGTAATTTTTTTTTTTTTTTTTTTTTTGGGCTGGCTCAGCCTGCCCTGGGGGTGGGACTGACACAATATGTAGTGCTAGGGATCGAACTGCAGTACCTGCAGTTGCCTAGACCACTGAGCCATCTGGATGGCTCCCTGAAGATCAAATTTCAACGTGGAAATGGAAAAACATTATTTATGAAAACAAGGTGCCTTTAGCAACAGTGGAATGAAAATATTCTCCACCTCAAGTTTTAAGAGAAGCTAAATATTCTTCAAAAGACAATGGTTTTGCTCTTTATTTACATCTTTCAGCATTCGGACAGGAAGACAAGCTGAAACACGTCAAACATAGAGAAATTAAATAATCAAAATTATGGGAATGATGCTGGTGCGGGCTGGTCAAGGACGGCCTGTGCCAACTTCCAGGAAATCAGAAACATGCAGGAATGAAATGCACAACACCAGTTGTGACCTCAATGATGTGAAGAAACAAAAATGGCAATTTTAAATGGAAAATGAAAAAAATCTCGCCGGGCACTTGTCTCAGCCTCAACCACAGAACTTTGTTCTCAGAAGCACAGTGCTGGGTAATTCGGTCACTGTGCAAACATCCTGGAGTTGGACTGACAGAAGCCGAGGCAGTGTTGCCTCGTGTACATCCAAACTACCTGGTAGTGCTCTCTGCGCCCATCTTCCCTGAGGGGGCCACTCAGCTGTGCCATACACCACATTTTTTCTTGTACCTTCTAAGACACTTACGAACAGCCACTTCCAGACCTGCTTCAGAAAGTGCCAAGAAGGATGGTGTAAAACTGTTCAAAGTGAGGAGGGAATACTGTGAGCCAGATCAATGGCAATTTGCTTTTACTATAATATTTTTTTAAATATATGGACGTTCTGTTTTGAGCTTCCCCTAGCTCTTTCCATATCATGCGTATTATATGGTGCTTCTTGTACACTAGTATCAACAGGGTGTGCACAATTCATTCTCAGGCAATAGCCACGACTTGTACTACCAGTTTGTTCCCCTGGTCTTTCTAATTCAACGTAAAATTCAAGGGGTGAATTGGTTATTTCAGCAGAGAATCTCCTGCATACCCCTGCATCATTTTAAGAACTGTGCAAGCAAAGTAAAGCTGTGATAATGCTGATGGAGAAATCTTACTGAGAGTAAGGAGAAATCCAGGCAAGGGTGCTAGCATTCCGATACAGTTTTTCTTAGCAGTCACCCACTGCTCAGTGCAGGGCAAGGGCACTTTAACAGAAATACAGTCCTCTCTTTTTCTTTCCATCACTGTCATTTTTCTCTTCCGTTGCATGAATTTTGAGCTCTTTTGACCTCATCCGCAGGGCTCCTGATGCTTCACCAGGTTCCTGCTGCCTGGCAAGAGCTCCTTGGCTCTTCACCTATTGCTGCTTCCCCTCTGCAGAGTCAGCTCCCACTTTCCCGTTGCCATTCATGTCACCTTATTCTGCAATTTTGGTTTTTGGGTTTCTTGTTTTTGTTTAGTTTGTCTTGAAAAGACATCTGTGAGAGAAAAGAAAGCAATATAAACACCTAACCTTGATGAATTGTATGGATGAATGCAACTTTTGGTGAAATTTAGTGATATCTCTGAAGCTCAGCAACTGTACCAGGCGTGGCCATGCAGGGCTTTAATCCCAGCCCTTGGAAGGCTGAGGCAGGAGGGTCACTGTGAGTTTCAGGCCAGTCTGAGGTACACCAGCCCAAACCGTATAATGAGGCCCTGATGCCAAAAGATCTCATGAAATGAAATGAAATAGCTCTTCACAATTCTCTACCCCTCTTTCCTCCTCATTTACTTGATCCCTCTGTCTTTGCTCTTTGACACTCTCTCCTTCAGTCTTTCCAGTCTTCTTCCTTCCCCATCTATTTTTTTCCTTTGTTACTGAAAACAGAAGTATGCTATTAATCTCTTAATCTAAAACTATGCCTTTCATTTTCACTTTTTAGTCTAGAGAAACTTTCAAGTATAATCAGCTGACCAATGTATATTAAAAGATATGTCTAATATAGCATGACTGCTCTATAAAAGGTAGTACAGATTTACTCATTCTTGGCACACATATTCCAGAAAAAAAATACTGTTAAAATAAACAAATGTATTTCCCTAATGAGACAGTTATCATCATTCTTCTGTATCTTATGTAATGATTTAAACTTTTCCATTCTGAGATAGCATGTTAACTCTAATCAATCGAATAAATTTTGTACAAATAACCTCTTATTTAAGAAGCATACATTGATATTTTAAGTGACTTGCTGCAGCTTAAATGTGATAGCTCAGTGTCCTAAGTGCCCGCCTGGCAAGCACAAGGTCCAGAGTTCAATCCCCAGTACTAGAAAAAAAAATATAGTAATTTCATAGGAATTAACTTTAGTATTTATTTTTATTTTTTTAGGGGTCTACATGGTGTTCAGGGTCTCACTACTAGATTGAACTCATAGTGATCACCTGTTTACAGCCTCCCAAGGGCTGGAATTATAGGCAGCGCCACCACGCCCAGTCTCAATTGCGGTCTCAGCACATCCTAGGGGCAGAGGCAGCACATCAGGCCCAGGGATCATAAGAATTAACTTTAATATTATTAACTAATAATGAGTCAAGGACATTTTAATTCCAAAAGGAGCATGAGAAGTTATAGGATAATACTTTCTAAGTGTTTGATATTTAATAGATATGACTAAGAAAACTAACCAGGCTATTCTCAACTAAAATATAAAATTTGATGGTATAGTTGGGAATTTACACAGCAAAAAAGAAGTGAATGCCACAGAAACTATTAAACAAAAGATGAAAAGCTTCAATATATTGAAACTCCTTCACAAATAAGACACTACTCTGGAATAATATCCATAGACTAAACCTTATTTATGACAGAATACTCAATAAATAATAATAAACTATGAAAATAAAGTAGTTGGCTGGTGATTTAGCTCAACAGTACAGTACCTACCTGGCAAGCATAAGGTCATGAGTTCAATTCCTGGTGGAAAGAAACAAAGAAAGAAAAAGAGAGAAATTATTTTTGTTGAAGCTAAATAGAAATGATTATTCTTTAATCCATATTCATACAATTTTTATTCCTTTTTTTAGGCAGGGTCTCACCCTGCAGCTCAGCTCTCCCTGAACTATGTAGCCCAGGCTGGCCTCAAACTCAGCAAACCTCCTTCCTCGACTTCCTGAGTGCTGGGATTATAGGCCTGTGCTGCCAGGCCAGGTTTATGCACACTTTTGAAAGCCAATTTTCTAGTGGGAGAAAATAGTGATTATTATAATTGTACAAAGTTCTTCCTTAACCAAATAAATATATGTCACTCCTGTTCACTTTTCTTTTCTTTTTTTTTTTTTTTTTTTGTCTTTTTGAGACAGGGTCTCGCTATGCAGTTGAGGCTGGCCTTGAGCTCACTTTTGTAGCCCAGGCTGGTCTCGAACTCGCACTGATCCTCCTGCCTCAGCCTCCCGAGTGCTGGGAATGTTCACTTTTCTTGCTTTTTAACAATTCTTTAAAAACAACACTGGGAAAAATTTTAAACCCCATGGTTCTTAGAGGTTTACAGTTTTCCTATCAATCTCATTTAATTTTCCAGTGGGAAAATACGTCTGTTATCCACTGGTGATGTTTGCTGTAATGACATCAAAACTTCAGTCAAACAATGATTCTTTAATGCCTTCCTCATCTTTAGCTCAGTGATTTTCTTAATCCAGTCTCTGCCAGCCTGAACTACTGAAAGCTTTGTGGTGGGTAAAATCATGCTTTTATCAATAGACACACTTGTCAGGAAATTTCTATGGGATTACAGAGAAATAGAGATGAATTGGAAATGCATGTTACTTTCACTGAACATCCATTTCCCTCATGGAAATATGCACAGTGGAAAAAGAAAAGGGGCAGAGGCAAAAACTCTGTGTTTGTATCTTTGCTCCTTTACCCTCCAGCTGTAAGAACTTAAATAATTTACTGATCATTTCTAAAATGGTATTTCTCAGACACTGAAAGTCAGGTAAAATACAGTTGCACTGTGTTACCATTTTCAAAGAAAAAGTGTCATTTACTATGCAATTTTATCATGCATCAATGGGAGTGAAACTAAATGAAAATGTAATTTAGCAGCATACACAAGACACCAAATTTCATCACTATCGGAATCAGTACAAATGGCTCTGTGGAAAAACATTATTGCCCATAAAATATCATAATTTTATATTACCTAGATAAAGTAGGTCTAGGCAAATGCATACCTACTCATAAGTTCGTAGCTCATTCTTTTAAATTACAAACATAATAATTTTACCTGAGAATGAGCATTAGAAAATAAGTGCCAGAAATATGCAGCTTGCTCATAAACAGATTTTCTCACCACATGATTAACCTCAAAAGTGAAAAAGGAGATTACATGCCTCTTGCACAACTATCTGAAGTGATTTTCATGATACAAGAGGCTCTTTATAAGCCGTGTGAATTTTCTTAACCGTTGTATTTCTTTTACATTCTTAAAACAATCCTGGGTTTCAAAACCAAAGCATTCAACTTCTTTGATCCCTCTGACTACTAGCTGAGCAAATACTCAGAGAATGGACTTCCGTGGTCTGTGCCGTCAGAAGTATGAGTGTGAGGCTCATTGGCCTCAGCAGACTGAACTCTTGAAGCTAAATCTAAAAATGAGAGATGCTACACTAATCACACACATATTTGAAAGCAGAAAGGGAAATCTTTCAGCTGGAGAGGTAGCACGGCCATCTGAAAGCCTGCCTAGAAGAGGAAGGACCTGGGCTGGATCCCAGTAGTGCATGCTTGTGAAATAGCCCTGGAAACCCGGGTGCACTATACCAGCCACCGAAACTGGGCATGGTGGCTCACACCTGTACTCGCAGCGCTGAAAAGGCTGAGACAGGAACATCTCTGCAAGGATGAGCTGCAAAGCAAGACACTACACTGAATAAATAAATATAAGAATAACCAACAACAAATGAAATCTTCTATAGAAAAAAATACTGTAATATATCAGATTTTCAAATTGGTCAGTGTCTTAAGGAAACAAAAAAAAGGTTACTGCATGTCCTGCTAATAATACAACATCACAAGAAAGTAAGATGTACATCTTCTGCCTTCATTTTTTGGAATATAAAAATTATATATATATATATATAATTATATATATGATTATATATATTATCATGACTTTTTATGATAAATATTTATTTATCTTTGTGAGAAAATATTCTAAACTTAAAAAATGAGGAATTGTTTACTTTTCATCATTCTATTTATACATCCCAATGAACAATACATTTTATACTGTGGCTATATAGTAGTACAAATAACTAGTACAGATAATGGTACAAGAACTGAAACAAAGGGCTAGCCAGATGGCTCCACAGACTAAAGTGCCTGCTTAGGTAGAGTGCAGCGGCTGAGGTTCAATACCCTGTGTGCTGTGCCGGCCCCGCCCCTGGGCTGCACTGAAATTGTGATGGAGACTGGGCTTGGTGGTGCGCGCCTGTAATCCCAGCACTTAGGAGGCTGAACACAGGAGGATCACTATGAGACCAATCTATGGAGTCAGACCCTGTAGACCCTATACATTCTGTCCAAAATTTATTTAAAAAAAAAAGGAAAAGAAAACCCCGAATCCAAAGGTGAAATAGCTTTAGTATATAATTTAGTGTCTATGAAGTTTAGGTGTCTATGCACCACTTTTTGTTGGTTGGAAGTCACAGTAGTGGTGACCTTTGTGGAGGAACAGGAAAATGACAAGGGGACGTAAAGATAATGTTGGCATTGCAGACAGCATTTCATTTTCTTCGTTGCAAATATATTCAATTAGTGATAACTGAGCATTGTGGGTCCTTTGTATTTGTGTAAACTTCAGTAGGGCTGTTACGGTTCATTGCCTAAATTTATAAACACAAATAGCAGATGGGGTAGTAGCCCTACAATCTTTTGTATACGTGAAGCATGCACAAATTGCACCATATTGCCACATGGAAAGTACAAAGACTCTCCATCCTAATCCTATGAACTCTTTGTTATGTATTTCATCCAGAGCCTGCAGTGTCTACAGGATTTTACTACATGAGATTGGACTTGTATCATTCTCCTGCTTTTAGACTCCCAAGCGCTGGGATTATAGCTGCGTTCCACCACGCCCACTCTCCGTTGCCCATTCAGCTTGCTCCAGGGGCAGGGCTGGTACAGCACGCTGGGGATCAAATGCCAGTCCCTGCTTCTGCCTAAGCAGGCGCTTTAATTCACTGAGCTGCCTGCCCGGCCCTTCCATCCTAATTTTAATATATGAAATTGGCTGATATATCACCATTACTAACAATAAAGTTTATGGTTAAATCATTCCTAAAAATTGAATGATACTGCAGTAACACAAATTCTTAAATAATCAGGAAATATAATAACTTAAACTTGCAAGTACCCAATAATGTATCACCAATATATTTTTATATATTTGGGACTGAAGATACAATAAAAATTAAAACTAGTCATATTAAAATATTTTGACAGATACCTTTCAGTAAATAGTGGATCAGGATTTTAAAATGTAGTTAGCCTATAAACTATTTCACAAAATTTAGAAACATACGTTAAAATGAATAGCTATTAAAATTGGCTAAATATGCCGGGCGTGGTGGCTCACGCCTGTAATCCCAGCACTTGGGAAGCTGAGGCAGGAGGATCAGTGCGAGTTCGAGACCAGCCTGGGCTACAAAAGTGAGCGCAGGACCAGCCTCAACTGCATAGCGAGACCCTGTCTCAAAAAGACAAAAATAAATAAATAAATAAATAAATAAAATAAAATAAAATAAAATAAAATTGGCTAAATAAAATTTCCCATAGAACCTGTGACTCCATTCTGTCACTTGGCCTAAGAACTGTGTGTGTAGAAATAAGGTTATAAATGTTTTAAAAAGGAGCATACTCATGTTACCCATTGGGACATAGGCTATTTACATGGATACATAATAGCAAAGACAGAAAGTAATAGTTAAGGCAGAAAGATGATTCAAAATGAGACCTTCTTGGAGCCAGTAAATAAGGCAGGTGCCAGAAATGAAGAGCAATTGCATTTTAACTGGGAGAAAGGTGACCTTAATCTTAGAGCTTCCTGGAACTGAATTCTTGCAGAACTCATAACCTGTGAAGTTCAGGCTGATACAGCTCTAAGATTCCAGCCAGATATTTAGTCAATTCTAATTTTTCCCTGGTGAATCTCTAAGTACAGAATATGCTGAGCTCTATGCTGCCTAACCAATGTAACTGTGAGGCAATAAGAGGTGTTGCTTTACTTTGGGGTAAACTGGACTAAGAAGAGAAAAGTAGTACACGTGTTCTATAAGAATCCAGGATCACTATACTTTTTTAAAATATGGAGTCACAAAGGAAATCTCCATGAATTCCAAAGTAGAACCATCCCTAAAAATACAAAGAAAGTAAAAAAGAAATATAAGATCTCATGCACGCATACTTTCTTCTTGTTAACATCATCTTGAAAAGATGCAAATTTTTGGTCACTTTTCCTTTAATTACGCTTTGTAAGTATATGCAATAATATTTATCAAAATAAGAAACAAATTATAAAGTATCCAATAATATTTATTATATAATTATCTGAACATTAACCACCATGTAATTCTGTACAATCTCACAGAGCTCACTGTAATTTTGTACTATAAAGTGAAAAATAAAATCACTTGCCACTAGTGGTTGCTTTTGTTTCAAGATTTTATATTTAAGTCGTGTGTCTTCATTCTTAAAGCTATCCAAGTGCGTGTACTTTATGAAGGTATCAATAAGTTTTAAAATATATCAGTTACTCAATTAGGTTCTTAGTAAGAAATTTAGAACACTATTTTATGAGGATAAATTACATTTGTCAGAGAAAAACCGGATTGTAGGTAGCCCGGGAACTGAGGAACAGCTTTGTTTTTGGCTAAGCTCTGTGAGACCACCACTTTCTCATCCACCTTGTGATGCTCTGAAATCTGGCATCTCTCTTTCTTGGTGTCGAAGGTTTCACCCTCCCGGTGTCTGGGTTTCCACAGCTTCTTCTTCTTGAAGTAACCATCAGTGAGGTGCTTGGAGATGTTCACTTTGCTGATATCAGTTTTTGTAGAGGTGGCAGTGACGAATATCTGGTGTGTTCTTCAGAAAGGAACACAACTAAGGCTAAGAGGCCCAATCACAAGTAGAAAGCCAACTGGCCAGCTGCTTGGGAAGACCACTCCCTTGCCTCTGTGATGCCTAGTGAGGATGATCAAGATGGTGCCCGGAGTGATGCTAGCTCGAAGTTGACTCACACACTAGCTGAAATGTTTCTTACCATGGCTCAAGAGCTTTCAGGACACAGCTTCAGTAGAGCAACATCTAGGCACTTTCTGAAGCTTGCCTTTCTGAAATGTGTGGCAGATGGGGAGCATCTACCAATTTCTCTAACCAGAACACAATTTCTTCTGCAGTGGGGCTGCACTTTATTGGAGCTTTTGCCTTCACCTTACCCTTTTTATCAGTACCACTGGCAGCAGCCTTTTTGACTTCAGGTTTCTTCTCTTTGTGTCTCCATTCTCAGTTTTTTACCTGCCATCTTGGAAGATGAGAAAGAGAACTAAGTTTTCCAGTATCAATAGTTTATTAGATAAAAATGTTCAGTTTTTAAAACCAAGCCCATAAAATATGATTAAAATATTCTTACATCTTATTTTGCAGTTTCAATTTATTATTAGATGAATGATAAATACCATAGAGAACAGATATGACAATATACATGGAGTGTTAAATATTATATATAATATATCTATATCTATCTCTATTTGTAGAAAGAGATAGATATAGATATAGAAATTGGAAAACATAGCTTTGGATTCTCCTTAACTCTACTAGGTAAAGTAACAATGACACTAAAATACATTCTGTTTGGTTTTAGGCTAACAGGATTCCACCTGCCACCCCCAGTGACGAGTACCAAGTCCGTGTTCTCACTGCGTTTGACCAGTGACTTTGCAGTTAGTGCGCATGGGTTTAAAGTGTACTATGAAGGTAAGTGACACAGATCCACTCAGAACCATGTCACTCGTTAGTGTAATAGAACCACATTCACTGATAGAAGAATCAACATGAAGAGAGAAAAATTCATCTTGTTAATTTTTGTCACAAGTGTCACAGTTGGCTATCATAAAATGTTAGAGACAGTGGCCTTACAGGCTCACTGTCGCTGTGCCTAGAGGTAGGAAAATTCATTCCTTAATATACCTTTGGAAATGTGACCAACAACTTGTAGGAATAACAGAAAGAAAAAGACATTAGACTTGATTAGTAATGTGCTCCTTGCAACGTAGTCTATTTTCTCTTTTGCTGGTCTATAAGAAAAAAAAGCAAGGAAGAGAGAGAGAGAGAGAGAGAGAGAGAGAGAGAGAGAGAGAGAGAGAGAGAGACTCAAAGACAAAATGATGATCTATCTTTGAAATTTAGTCGCAGGCTGGGGATATACCACAGCACCACAAGCACCTGCCTGGTAAGCACAAGGTCATGAATTTGATTCCCAGTAGCACCCCTCAAAGAAAAGAAAGAGGAACATTGCATTCTTGCAAAAGTCTCTTTTTTGGCATAGATTTCCAAATGTTCAACCAACAAATGGAAAATTAACAAGCTCACAAACCTGAAATTCTGTTTTTGTTTCTTGAAATTTAGCACAAATTTATTTGGCATTAAAATTTGAACAGATTGGAGGCTGTTTATGATCCTTATTTATGTCATTTATTGTGAGGATTTATATGTTTTACTGTTTTTAGTTGGTGTGTTTTAGATATGGACAGTGATAACATTCTCCATAGGGAGTTTGGCGGGTCTTAATGCGTTGCTTCCCTAAGCCCCTCCTCCCTCCAGCCCCTCTCTTTTCCACTCTTTACTTCAGAAAGCTTCATTTCTGTTTATTCCTTTAATTCTTTTGATTTTCATTTTGCTTTGAAATAATGGTTCATGGGCTGGGTAGACAGCTCAGTAGAGGATGTATTTGCCTGGCAAGCACAGGGTCTTGAGTTAAATCCCTGGTACCAAGAAGAAAAAAGAAAGGAAAGAAAGAAAGAAAGAAAGACAAGGCAAGAAAAGAAAAGGAAAGGAAAAGAAAGGAAAGGAAAGGAAAGGAAAGGAAAGAAAAGAAAAGAAAAGAAAAGAAAAGAAAAGAAAAGAAAAGAAAAGAAAAGAAAAGAAAAGAAAAGAAAAGAATGGTTCATAACTGAGTGGTATCCTGGTGGTTCTACTGCTGGTGTTAAAATGTGCGTAACACATGTATTTTAATTAATAGCAAAAAGTAATATATCCCTGAAGGCTATAGATAGGAATCATAGGTTTTTAAAATTTGTTTATATTGTTCGAGCATAAAATTTCCATGTAACTTAGGAGCAACTCCCTCTTTTAAACATGCTAGTATCATTTTGTGTTTGAATACATCTCTCTAGAGGTGTAATGTCAAAATCCATTCCACCAGGTCTAGTACTGTTACAGAGACATAAATGCAGTAGGAGTGGTGGCTGGTTCTTTCTCTGTTCATTCACCTTTTCAAGGGACCCAGGATTTACACTTGCTAGGGAAGCACTCTAACACTGAGCTGGATCTCTAGTCCCTAGGTGATTCCTTTTTAAAGTAGAAATAATCATACATAAAATAGAAACACAATATAAATGTGGATATTGTGGATCTGGGTAAAGTTAAAAAAAAACTAAACACTGTTTAATCTAATGTTATCTTCTGTTCTTAGTAGAAAAACTTATTGTATTCATTTTTGATTATTGAATACTACCATGCACAGAAGTTTGGAACATTATTTTCTATATAACTTATTTCTGAGCATATACTGTCTTGGGGGAGGTTCCAATGAAAGATGTCCTTCCATTGTGATTGTAATGTGCTTCATTTTTCAAAGATGTTTTTACAGAATGAATGTTTTTTTTTAAGTTATTTTACAACTTAATTTATATGTATATTCATGAGAGCAACCAAAAAGTTTGACTGTAGTTTTGGTAATGCTGAAGAATTTACTAGAGCAGCGCTTCTCACTAAGTACTCTTTACTTAAAAACTTGTATTCTACTCACCAAATCATCAACATGATTTACATTTGTTCATGCTTTTTTAAAAAAATAGCAATATAGAAAATGTAGTGCTTTAGGGAATGAATTACTGGAGTTTATGGTTTGATGCCCTATCTTCAAATATATTGTACAAGACACTCAGTAGTACTGAGAAACTGATCGACCGCCCCCGGCAAAGAACCATGAGATACTGATTTGTGATAGGTCCCTTCTGCAATGTGTGCTACATTTCCATTGTTGTGGTAACAGCAATGTACATATTTCACAGTTTTAAAGAACACAAAATATGTTATCTTGCAGTCCTGTAGGCAAAGAGTCTTACTGTCTCTGATGGCTTCTCCGCTCAAGGTGACAAAGTTGAAATAACACTGCCATTGGGCTGAGTTCCTCTGTCAAAAACCTCAGGGAGTAGGCCTGTGTCTAAGCTTATTCTGGTGCCTGGCAAGCTGTGTCCATCACAGTGGAGAACAGAGATTCTTGCTGCTCTGTGTCCTCCCTTCCGTTAGAGGACGCCCGTCGTGCCTGCAAGTCTCCCTTCATTGTCCGTGATCCACTGATCTTAGAGCCAGCAGAGGGTTTCCTGAGTCCTCCAGAGATGTAATCTCTGTGATTTCCCCTTCAGACGTGCCTGTCTACGCCTCCTCCCTGCACATATCTCTGATTGCAAGCGGGGAAGTTTCTGGAGATTCATGGGTACTTCATAGTGACTCACATCTAAATAAGAAAAATTAATCTTGCGATCTGAAACTCGATTGCTTCTGCAGATTCCATTTGGCCACATATTAACCTAAACACAGGTTCCAGAGATGTGATAGGTGGGGAGCGGGGAGAACAATTGGCCCACATTATATGCACATCTACACCACAGGGTTCAGCAGGAGTAAAGGAACACCTAAAGATGGAATTCTTTCGAGGCCAGAGAGTGCACAAGTGTTAACCTGGAATTTACAAGACAAATCCTGCATACACATAAACACACACACACACACACACACACACACACACACAATCTCTACATTTTTAAAGAAATATTATTTTTAACATTTATTTATTGATTTATTTGGTATACGGTCTCACTATGTAGCTCAGAGTCATATTAATGTCTAATGATCCTAATGTCTCAGCCTCCCCTGTGCTGGAAGTATAGGTGTGACCCACCACATCTGGTTTTCATGGCCAGGTGGGGGGCCCTGGGAGAATACACCAATCGGGGTGCTTTCGGGGTTGGATTCCCAGTGTGCTGTGCTGTCCTTGTCCCTGGCGCAGGCTGAGAGGGTGACTGGGACTGGGTGTGGTGGCACGTGCCTGTAATCGCAGCACTTGGGAGACTGAAAACAGGAGAATCACTTGGAGTCCATGCTATGTACTAAGACTCTGTAGAGCCTGTCCTAAATACATTAAAAAGAAACTAATTAAAGAAAAAAAAATATATATATATATATCTCCACAGTTACCCATGTTTATTTTTCAATAATTTTATAATATAGTTAATTGTAATAAAAGCACAAAAATTCATGAACGAGCTGTTGCATTAAAATCTCAAGGTGTCTTTACTCCGATCTTTCACCCAGATCTCTGTTCATTCCTCACTTAAAACTATGTATAAAATATATAGTAACTTTTAATTGAACCTAATTCCGCCCCAAATCAGGAATGCGCTCTTGACTGTGCTATTTCTACCTATATCCTACGTATTTTCCTATGAGTGCCCCAGAATTATCATGCAGTTTTACTCCAATATATTTGTGTTAGTTACTTTTCTGTCCTTGCTGGGAGAAATACCCAGCACCCAAAATGAAGGAAGGAAAGGTTTATTTAACTCACACTTTGTGGAGGTTTCAGTCCATATTCGGCAGTCCTATGGCTGAGTGGAACAGAGCAGAGAGCATCCAGTTCATGAAGGCAGAACAGCAACAAGAATGGTGACAGAGGCAGCCAACCAATCAGGGCAGCAGAGCAACAGTGCGAGTCTGGGTCTCTGTCTCTCTTTAAATTACCCAGGCTCTCTGCCTTAGCCTATCTGCCTCAGGTCACACCTATAATTTCTAGCAGTATTCAGAAGGATAATCTCATCGCTACATAAAACACATAATCCCAGTGGCTTATGAGTCAAGTCTCAATCTATAGAAGTCCCCTCTCCATGACTGCATGAGGCTTTAGGGGGACAACTAGATATAAACCATGACAATATTTATTTCTAATGCATAAATGACTGAGAACTGTTAGTCAGTCTAGGATCCTCACACAAAATATATTGTTTTTAAAACTGATGTTGTCTACATTATCCCATTTACTTTACAACTCTCTTTCTCTCTTATATTGCACTCAGGCTCTCTGCCCCAGGTTGACTGTAGCATTTACACTCATAATCCCAGCAGTGCTGAAACCCATAATCCCAATGGATCACCCACAATCATGATGAATCATGAGTAAATCTCCAACACTTGAAGTCCCCATCCAATGACTGACTGACATTTTGGGAGGAAAACTAGACACAAGCCTTAAAACTTATGGAATATATGTATAGATACTATTATATATTATGTGATTCATGTTATATATTGCTAAGTAAGGTATAGGCATTAAATTTCACTGTTATTTGCAAAAATTTGGATAACAGCACAAATACATAGAGTTATTTTCTTGTTCTAATCGCAATTCCCTTATCTGATTTTAGAAAAAAATCGTAGGAAAACCCTAGAAAAATATATGAAACTGGGATGATCAAAAGTTTTTAAAAGCACTCATCTTACTACAAAAGTTCAGTAAAATTTCTTTTCACTACATATTGTGAAAATCTTTTACATAAAGGTTTCTTACCAAGTATAATGTAATAATGAATACATTGGTATATTTGCATTAGATTAACATTATCAAGACTTTGAATGCTATTAGATATTAAGAGATAATACTAAAGCTCTCATTTTAGCACAGTGTAGCATACACAAAGTTGACAACTTTTCCTGTCCAGTTGTGTTCCCAGCCACGATATCAGTCTATTAATGCTGTCCCTTGAACACATCCTCCATTTGTTCATATACTTTCCTGTAGTCTTTGAACCTTAACCCCCTCCGTTTCTTCTGCTCGAGGTACCCAGTATTCATTCCTTCTTTGGCTCAATTACTCTTCCCAGCATTGCTCAGGCCTCAGTCATCTCCAGAAATTATTTGTGGAGTCAGAGATTAGGCTTAGTGCTCAGAGCAGTTTCTCTCCATGCTGGGATATGCCCACACCTTGTCCCAACCCAATTATCTACCATTTTGAATTTTGTGCTCAAAATAAGCTCTGAGACCCTTGGAGGTGTAGACAACATTGTATTCGTTTTGTATACATAGATCCTATTTAAATGTTTCTCTGAGACTTGCATATGGTTAGTAAGTGGTTTTTAAAATTCTACTGGCATACAGAATATGTAAATATTTATTTGTAATGAGGCAAAATTCAAACTATTTCCTCATTAGCAATGGACAAAACCCCTTAACTGTCTAAATAGGGACACAGGAGCTATATCTCATCCTTTAGCCTTTATAATATATTCAGATATTTATATTACATGATTATAGCCTAAGAAAAATTATCACTGCTTATTTTAAAAATCCATGACATATATCAGTGTTAGTCATACATTTCCTGAATACTACCTTACTTGAAAACATTTTAGTGCTATGCAATAGTGTTTTTATTTTTCAAGGAAATACAAAATAGTAATAAAAACTTAGAAATGATACCTAATTTCCTTAAACAAAATAATATGAAATTGACAGTATTTCTTATATTGAATGGCGTTGTCTTCAACCTAGTTGTACAGATTACTAAACATAGGCATTCAAAATTGGAAAAAGAAGAAAAAATGTTAAAAGAAATTAAGAAAGAGGGAAAAAATGAAAAACATTACAAAAACATTAAGCTTAAACGCTCCTTTCCATGGACCAGCAGAAAATCACAGTACAAGTATCCAAGCCATCCCGCATACATTCATAGGTAAATCTCTTTCTCCCTTTCCCTGTCCTGTCCTCATCTCAGTAATTCCTCGCTTTGGGTCAGATCCATTCCCTTTTCCCAGTGCCTTCAGATTTTATTTACTTTTTCAGGTTCTCATACTAGGGCGACAATGGAATGGTTGAACAGACAGGTCTGACTTATTTCTCTTTAGAGTATGGTCTCTAGTTGTATCCTACTAATTTCTTTGTAAAGCAGTTAAAGAATAAAAACGTTCATTTGAGAAAAATGCTAAAAATATAAAATTGCTGACTATAGTGTTCCGTGGCCTATTGAATATTTGTGATTCATATGACAAAGACTGAGTGGTTTCAAAGGATTTTATTATCCAGAAAAAAAAAAAAAAAAAAAAAAAACCCTCAGTATTTAGTGCCATTTCGCATTGAATTTTCTTATTGTTTGCACATTGTTAAATCTGTTATATGTGTGGACTCCTGGGAGTTCTCACTTTGATATAAATGTTAGAATGCAGATAGAGAAAATAATTAATTTAAAATTCTAACAGTATGTCAGAGATTTTTTTTTGTGTGTGTGTTCACAAGAAGCCCATACTCACAGTTGTTAAAATTTCTAGTGCACAGTTTATTCTTTAGACAGAAAAGCTTACCATGAGTTTGATCTAGAAATTAGTTGGTTAATTTTCATTTCTCTATTATCAAAATGTCTTAAGTCAGTAAGACATCCTTTGGCCTTTTTCGATTTTGATTAATGAACAAATTACCGGGGCTGGGGAGATAGCTAAGTGGCACAAGTGCCTGCCTGGCAAGTGCAAGGTTGTGAATTTGAACCCTGGTCCCACCAGAAAACAAACAAACAAACAAACAAACAAAAACACTGCTATACTGCTATTTGTTTTCTAGTTTCTATAAAGTTATTCAAAAGAGAAAATCTGTGCCACAGTTTACCCAAGAGAATTGGGAAGAGAGAAATGAATGGTGAACCCGAGATGAAGTTTCCAGGGAAGACTGATGTTTTCAATGCGATCATCCATTTTCATTTTGAAGCAAAGAGAGGAGACCTGCATGCATTCCCAGGTGCAGTGTTCTTCTAGTGATAAATATCAAGCCCTCACAGATGTTCAGAGAAGGAATCTGCTCAGAAGTCGCATCTCTAAGCTGAGAGGTCAATGCTAGATGCAGACCTGAAGCACAAGGAGGGGAAAAGAAGACAATGGAAGTTATAAGTAAACTGAGAAACACTTCCTAGAGTCCTGTTAGGAAGTGCGCAGACAAATCTTAGTCACATTGTTGACAATGATAAGGGTTCTGGGTCAACAAGCAAACAGATCTGACAGATATTGTAGCTAGAAAAATAGCAACTAGAACAGAAGGCAGAAGTTTGGACAAATAATAGCAGTGTATTATTTCAGTCATTTTGATTAAGTATTATTATTTGCTCCATACTATCAATGAAATACCTAAAGCAACTGACTTGAGAATTTAGTGGTGTGCTAAACCTTAAAGCCTGGTCATAACCTCAGATGCTTCTCTGGAAGCCCAGTCATATTTTCAGGGTTCACTGGATAGCTTTCTACGTAGACAGCTGGATAACTATGAGTGTAATCAATGCTACGTTTTCTTCCTTCCCACTTTATTTTTTTATTTATTTATTTTTTGTCTTTTTGAGACAGGGTCTTGCTATGAAGTTGAAGATGGTCTTGAGCTCACTTTTGTAGCCCAGGCTGGTCTCGAACTCGCACCAATCCTCCTGCCTCGGCCTCCCTACTGCTGTGATTACAGGGGTGCGCCACCACGCCCGGCATTCCTTCCCACTTTAAACCATGAGTATTTTTGATTTATCCATAGTTTAGGACACACCTAACCTATGACTTCCTAAGGATTTCTCTGACCGCATTTTTGACTTAGCTTGGTGTCTCCTTTTGTCATTCTGGAGTATACGTTGCTATTTTACTAGGGGACAATCTTAGATCATCATTTGGGGCTAGGGTAGACTTCACACATGGTTTCCACAACATCATTTCCAAATGATTGTAAGTGACTAAATGTGAAAAATGAAGCTGTAACCCATAAAGAAATTCCCACAAAATATTATCAGATCATAAGATAGGAAACCTTTCCAACACATAAAAGCCAATATGAACAAATGTCAGTATAAGTAGAAGATTAAAAGATTAAATTAAATAAAAGTCTGACATGTGATTAATGTAATATTTAAAAATTGATTCTTATATTTAAAATCAAACAAATGATTATTTACATATTTGCAAACTATAGGGAAAAGATACATAAATTATATATCTTACATCTATGTATATGTATATCATATTGCTGCCTATGACGTGAAATTTGAGAAAACTGTCGATTAAAAATTCGCCAGAAACTAAAAAATTCTGAGAGACTGCAAGCACACACTGTAATGCACTAAATTCATCATTAATGTTATTGTTAAACAGAGAAATAGCATTGGTTGCGGACCAAGGCATATAATAGGAGTATTTTTTCCAACTTAGTCACATAAAAGAAGTATAAAATTAAATCAAGACTATTAAAAAAGACTCATATTTGGAAGGGAAATCATGATATGAAAATGTTCAGATATTAGTGGATTAACATAAGAAGATAAAATGGACTTATTTATACATTTTTCTCACTTGCTGACTTGGAAGAACGCTTGTGAAGTGAAAGCAAACGGGCTGTATTTTAATTTAGCTGGATAGAGCATATTTATGGTGTATGTGAGAATTCCTATCTCCCTAATTTTATGACTTTATTCTTTCATAATTTTAAGTAGTTCTTCTATGTGTACTTGGCAAATCTTGCACATTATTTAAGGACTTAATCTGAAACTCTGTTAGATTAAATTTCAATTATTTTTAAATTTCTTTAATTATGATCCTGTTTTAGTTCATTGTGCTCTCTTGAGTCAATAGCATACAATTCTATTTGCAATGGAAAATGTACTAAAAATATGAGTGAATCAAACCTTTCATTTTCCTAGTGAATAATTCATGCCATTTCACCAGTAATTTTTCACAAATCCCTGAAGTATGTTTATTATGACATAAATTTTCTCTTCAGGGTGTGCTTTATGCTCAGGACAAATTGTACTATTTGTGCTTGTTCAAGAAAATAAATCATTATGTATCCTTTTCTAATGAATTTAAGACAGGGTCTACAAGGTCTCACTATTAGATTGGACTCGTAGTGATCCTCCTGTTTTCAGCCTCCCAAGCCCTGGGATGATAGGCGGGTGCCACCATGCCCAGTCTCAATTAACTTAGCCTGCCCAGGGGTGGGGTGGGCACAGCACACTAGGGATTGAACCCTGGCCACTGAACTCCATTGAAGCAGGTTCTTTAGTCTCCTGAGCTATCTGGCTGGCTCTACAAATAGAAACCTTTGAGATACTCAGTTTCCATTTGAAATTGTAAAACAAGATATAATATAGTGCATGACCAGGGCAAAACTCAGACCTACACTGTATTATTAATTTGCATGCTCTATGTTAAAGAATTTAGGAAAAATTGTGATTGCACAATTTTAAAGAAGTTTTAATGATTCATCTGACATTTGAATATTTAACACCTAATTTAAGTTTTGATAAAATATATGCTGAAGATTTTATCTTAATTAGTTAATACTTTTATGGACATTGACAGACCTTCAGTTTTTGTATGTGCAGTAACACTAGAGTAGTAAAAATAAGTATAACTTTAAATTATTAGTACAATTTGCCTAGAAATTCAAATTAGGGTGATCATTAAGAATTCTCAAAGCAATTTAAGGAAAATGTTAAGAATCATAGCTTAAAATACTCAACAATCTTTTCGTTTTGAGCTTCAAATTAATAATGTAATTTTGGATACTTTCACAAGTTTAAGATGGAATTTTCATCTCTTTTTCTACTTTTACAATATGTTTCTCAATGCAATCATTATATTCATGGTAAAAGTCTAGGACAGAGGGTCGTGAAGATATCTTAGCAGCATAAGTGCCTACCTGGCAAGTACAAAGTCCTGCCCTTGATCCCAGTACCAAAATGAGTTAGGTACATACACATAATATATTTCATTTTCCTTCAGTTTTCTCTTCATCTATCTACCTTTTTTCCAGCATCATATACATTTATTTATCTTATGAATTTTTATAAATTTAGATAACATGTATAGATAGAATATCAGACTAATAAAGCCATTTATAAAATTTATGAAGTTTATAAATGCATAAAATATGTAAGACAACTGTACTAAGACAAAGTACAGTGTTAGATACATTTTGTCTACTACAGTCCATTATTTTTCATTTTATTTTCTTCATTATTTCTGTTTTTTTCTTCATTTTGTTTTTATCTCCTTGGCATTGCCGGTTCTGAAATCTTGTACGCCTGGCTTTTCCAAAGCATCCAGGACACTCATTTTTATCATTTGGACAGGTGTGGCACTATATATACTTGTTAATTTTGCTACATATACATGATAGGCCAAGAATTGCAAACTTACATAATGTCATAGTTTATGTATACCTCGAGTGTTCCTTTAAATTCTCAATGCACTATAAATAGACATTAACACAACCAATCAGCCTGCTAAAACTGGCATACTATTGACTTATGAACTACCTACCATGTATCTCCACATTTAATATTCTTAGGAAATACACTAGGGGGCTGCACTCACCAGCCTTCCCATCACTGGATAAAATGAACAACACCTATAAAGTAGGGAGAGAAAGCCTACTCTAACTCCCAGCTATGATGGGTGCATTTCATGGTCTCTTGACTCCATTGCAAAAGGCATGAGGTAGGGCCTGCCAGAGGAAGTCTGCTCACACCCAAGGCCAGAAAGTAGAGATAAGAGGAGTACAAGAGACCACCACCCTCAAGCCCATGTGACCTACGCCTTTCAGCCACCTTAACCTCCAAACTTGAGATTTCTACTGGACATTTTAGGTCAAACCATAGCAGTGGTAAATATTAGACAGGACAAAAATGCAAATATGTATGTTTTGTCAATATATCCTAAGTGTATATGAAGAATCAGAACATCATCTCATTTTTTTTTTTATTTGTCTTTTTGAGACAGGGCCTCACTGTGCAGTTTAGGTTGGCTTTAAGTTCACTTTTGTAGCCCAGGTTGGTATCGAACTCATATTGATCCTCCTGCCTCAGCCTCTCCAGTACTGGGATTACAGGCATGAGCCACTGTCTTCTCATGTTTTCTTTGATACATGGTAACTCTTTGTGTGTGTGTGTGTGTGTGTGTGTGTGTGCGTGTGTGTGTGTGTGTGTGTGTGTGTGTGTGTTTCATTTCCACAAAAATGATTTCACGAGTAATCGTTGATCATGTAGCACACCTGGTTCAGTCATAATATTTTACCCACTGTGTATCAAAGAAATGAAAATTCAAAACAAAACAGAAAAGAAGTCTTCATTAGATTTTCTATACAAATTTTGTCCTCACTTTTGTGAAGGCACATTCACAGATGTATCGTCATGAGTTCTTTGTAATTCCCAGATTAGTTCCATTCTCCATTCTACAGCCATGCAAATAACTATATATAGAGATAAATAGTACCAGAAGGAGGAGCCTTCTTATACAAGTAACAAAACTGGCATACAAACCCTAGTCTCCATCTCTAATTCCTTTCTCTTTCCAATATGTGGCTAAGTGTTCACATTTTTTTTAAACTTTTGCAGACTAATATCATTGTTTCTTATTTGGAATACTAAAAACAAACCATGTCTTTCATTCGATAAATACTCATAGTCCTCCCAACTGGGTGCAGGACCATTGGTGATCTAAGAAATATGAAAATGTAGTGCTTTCTCTTTTTTGATGTATTTTCCTATGTGCCTTCTAAAACCTATGCTTCACTTCCAGTTAAATACGTAACATTTGATTCAATTAGAATGCAATAGTTTGTTACTTTTGACCCAGAATATACCTAAAGGTTTGACATAAAGTCAAATCCTCTGGATTTCCACCTCATTTTTTATAGTTTTTCATATTAAAAAGAAATGACATAATGCTGCTCATTTTAGATATATAGAACTTCAATTACACCTTTTCTCAGATTATAAATTCTATTATTTAATATAAAAAAATCAAAATTCATGTTTTAAACCTTGGTAGAATTTAATAGCCTTTTCAATGGTCAAGTTCATTTTAATGCTAATGGGGCATTTTGTTCAAAGAAATGGATCATTGGTCCCCTGGGAAAAGAAGGGTTAGCAGCTTTTACAGACAATTTGAATTTAGATGCAGTGTTTGACCATTATAAACCAACTTCATGGTGCCTTTTAAAACTCATGTTGAACTATGAATTGCTAAGGCCAGTTCTACTTTGCGAATATTTACATCATATCTATCGCAACAGTTTTCAGATTGTAGCTTAATGTTTTGGAACACTGGCTTTTCCCTCTTTTTTATTATATATATATATATATATATATATATATATATATATATATATATTTCTTTTTTTTTTCTTGTTTCAGAACTTTTGTTTGTTTATTTATTTTTATGGCTGGCTCAGCCTGCCCTGAGGGCAGGGCTGGCGCAGCATATGGTGCCGGGGATTGAACCGCTGTCCCTACAGCCGCCTGCAGGTGCTTTAGACCACTGAGCCATCCTGCCAGGCCCCTGGCTTTTCCCTCTTATTACTGGACTAAAATTAAAAAGGATTCTAACATTTCCTACATGAAAAATCCAGTCACCAAGAGTGCAGTAAGAACTCCTTAGACAGAAAGCTGAGATGCCAACAAAGCTTGTAGTTATTTTATTTTCTACTCAAAATTGAAACCACTGAATAGATCCTATAAATTTCCTCAATTTTGAGATAAAATGTACTTTAATAACAACTATGATTCATGTGGTGGGGCATGGTGGTGCACACCTGTAACCCTCACTCTTGGGAGGCTGAGGCAGGAGGAGTAAGAGTTTGAAACCTACCTGAGCTACGAAGTGAGCTCAAGACCAGCCTGAACTGCATAGAGAGACTCTGTTTCAAAAAGGCCAAAAAAATTACTGTCTGTCCATCTGTCTGTCTGTCTGTCTGCCTGCCTGCCTGCCTGCCTGCCTGCCTGCCTGCCTGCCTGTCTTTCTGCCTTTGTGGAAAATAAATATATAAGAGCTGAGCAATGAGGTCTAAAAGAAAGCTCACTGGAAACTCACAAATGGCTGAAAAGTTCACAGGACAACTTCACAATGCTAAGATCTCTCTTTTTTAGAAAAATGTAAAGACAAAATAAATAGTCAAACTTCTAAGAATTCCATGATCAGGCAAAAATTGAACATGTTTCTAGATTTCAGGTACACAAATATTAATAAAATTTAAGGAAATGGCATAAGATATCTGGCACATATTAATTTCTCCAATTCTAGTTAAATAGCAAAAGATGAGAGCCAGATGACTGCAATCCCCAACTTTTTCTTTTTGAAAGATGCAAAGGAAAGTTAGCTATGGCCGACTGGAGTTGGCTTCACTTGAGTGGCACGTGAAGACATTTTCAGTGTTTCATCCTAATTGATAACTACAGAGTAAGGAAAGACGTACAGCAGAAGGCTATTGCCTGGCAGGATAATCGGGAATTGTTCAGCATGACGTCAAGTAAGATGTGGACCGTTTGGGCATATTACATATGTATAAGGATATTGTCTTCTTAATAGTGATATAGGTTGGGATGTTTGCAGGTTCAAAATAGATAGCGCATATGGAAAGTCACGATGCCTAAGTACAGAGCAGTAGGTTGTGTCAGGCATAGGAAAAGAACTGAAATGCTAGAGAACTGCATTAGGCAGAAAATTATGGAACTAAGTCAAAGAATGTGACAGAGATGGCTCATAAACCAGCATAGCATGATTGCGACATGCGGTCCTCAGAAGATGATTGTAGAAAATAGAGATTTCAGGGGTCAGGGAGATAGCGCAGTGGTGTAAGTGCTTGCCTGGCAGGTGCAAGTTTCTGAGTTCAACTCATCATATCATAGAAATGATTATATATATATATATATATATATATAGGTTTTAGGGTTTATTTTCCCCCTTATTGTCAGCTGACTTATCTGATGTCCACAGTTTTGGTATATCTGGGCTACCATTTATCCCTAGATTTTCTTCTTGAGCTTGAAGTGCCTGGTCTTTGTTTGTTTGTTTGCTTTGTTTTGTTTGTTTTTTTGTTTTTGTCTTCTTTTGTTTGTTTTTGGTATGAAAGTTTCGCCAAAATATTCCACTTACCTTCAAGTCAAATATGTGTTTCTTGTGCCTTACTTCTTAAAGAAAGTCTTTTTTAGCCTATTTACCAGTCTGCAGTGAGTGACATCTTTTTTTCTCAGTTTCAGATATTTAGGTACCAAGCATTTTTGTGTGCTTCACCTTGTCACTCAAGAAATGACTGTGTCTGTACTGCAGATTCATGTGATGCTTAGTCTTTTCAGAAAAAAAAAAGGTTGAATCGCCTAAAAATAAAAATACTTTTAAAGATCTGGGACTGTGACTCAGTGTTACAGCCCTATTTCAATCCTTAGGAACACACACACACACACACACACACACACACACACACACATTCAAACACACAAACATATCATTTTTTCCTTGTTCACTCCGAGTTTCCATCAATTACAAAATGCAGTGTACTGAAATATATTTAAGGAAATATTATACACTACTTAGGATTTTCTAAATAAAGATAATGAAGAATGTAAAACTTTAACATTTTGCTGAACTGGAAAGGATGAAACAGAACTAGGTTCATGTTTTTAAAATTTTCTATAGAATGTCACTTTATTAGGCAGTTTTAAATAACTATGGAGAAAAACAAATGCTAATGACTTGTGGGCCATCCTTTGTTCTTTGGTGACAGATAACACTGTTCTATAAGTAGGACATTTGCTGTGAAAACCAATGTTCCAGACACTAGTTTATAGTTTATGGTTATTGCCTCTATCAGGAGGAAATTGAAGATTCCTTACTTTGGCATGTTGAGTCAGAATAAGAAATTTCAATGTAAATAAGAATTTTTAGAAATTAGAAGGCCTAGTGCTAAGAAATGGGGGCTATCATTTTGAAAGTTGATTATTTGGGGAGAATAACAGCATTGGTATGAAAGATGATGGAAATATTTAATTATTCCTTATCCTCCCTGAACAGGTTCTAGCTCTATAATTTGGTTATAATATAATGAACAGTGATTAGACAGTGTATTTCTCTGAAGGACCGAAGGATGAGACAGTGCTGGAGCCATTTTATGCAAATAACTTAGGCATCAATGAGAGTTTTAAGAAGAACATATAAAAAGTGGCTTTAAAAATTTTATACAAAGACATGAGAACTGTCAAATGACTTAGTGCAATTATTAAATCATGGAGAAATGAGGCTATGAAAGCTAAATTATATTTACTTCTTAATTTCATGGCAAGTATCTGGCACAGGGATCAGAATTTATGTTCTATTAGGTTTATCTACAGTAATGTTCCTAATGTAACTTAGCAGCTTGCATATGGGAAATGATTTTGGATAGCAGCCTAATCTAATAATGTAGTTGTTAAAGCTGGAAGTGTGTGTGTGTAGTGCCATCATTTAAAGGGCTAAAGTAGGACTGTGAGTTCAAGCATAGCCTGAGATACAGAGAGAGACTTGGCCATTATCTTTAGATAATGAACACTTAACTTATGGCTAAAAGATAGGAATTCAAAAATAGATACTAATTTAGAACTGTCTTTTACTTTAACATGCTATGTAAGAGGCTTTCCCCCTCCTCTCATTAGGCAAGTGATACGAACTTTATCATTTTTCCATGCTTCCTTTTACAAAGAATGAGTAAAATCTTTGAAGAGAAAGTTCCTTATCTTTTAACATTCTTTTCCACCATAAGGGTTTTAATTAATTCAGTGCAGTGCAGAGTTTAATTGCCACTCTGGATTCAAGTTTGAATCCACGGTCAAATAGAGATCATTCTATTTCATTAAATTTCAAGAGTTTCTTGACCACTTGCATGTGCTTTGTCATTTAAAAAAAAGAATATCTCATTCTTCTTGTGTGCCTGTATCCTAAAAAGCTTTGGAATATATCACCTGCGCTGTCTGTTTGCCCAGTATAAACTTGACCTTTTTATGCTACTCTGCCTACTTTGCCTCCCGTAGCCACTTTTGAGGAATCCCAAATCCACATAGTATCCAGCAAAAAATTTGGAAAATATAAATCTTTTTGCCTCACACTGAATTCAAAGCTTTGGTAATTTAACTAGAATTTCAAGATTAAAAAACGAAAGTGTTGCCGGGTGTGGTGGTGCACACCTGTAATTCCAGCACTTGGGAGGCTGAGGCAGGAAGATTGATGTGAGTTCGAGACCAGCCAGGATTACAAAAGTGAGATCAAGGCCAGCCTGAACTGCATAGCAAGACCCTATCTCAAAAAGACAAAAACAAGCAAACAAACAAACAAAAATAACAAAACACTTTAGAAAAGCATTTTGGATTGCCTACAAGACATATTTCTGTGTGATGAACCTCCACCTACCTTGCTGGGGTACCACATCCATTCTAGACTCAGCTGTCTTTTCTTGGAAGACTAACACAGTCTTCAAACTCACGACATGTTTTTCTCACTACACTGGTCACAAACCCCTCACCTGTAAAATAATTCGCTGGTTGGATTTTAGTAGATTAAACTGAAACTATATAAATAAAACTTTTATTTTGCTGAGAGTCGGAAATTAATTGTGGAGACCTCTCTTACTCTCACACCTGGTGCCCTCAGTTATTTTGATAACACCTTGAAAAGGAAGGCCTAGAAATAAGATTACATCCTCTCTTCTTTCATTTTTCTCTAAAATTCTATGACAAAATTCCAGAAGCTGTGTTCCTTGTAGGTTTCTCTATTTTCTATATACCCTCTTTTTAAAACAGGCCAATCCTATGGCATTCCATTTGCTGTTTACTTGACATTGTTTAATGAGTGAGTAAACACAACAATTTATCGTTTTAAATTAATTTCTTTTCTATGTTTAAGCTGAATACACACCCCTTCTTTAAAAGTGATTCCTCATATACATATAGAATTATAGATTTATTTCCAGTTTGGACATTGGCTCATATTTAATTTAACTTGTATTTATTTTTTTCTTCTTTTTCATTTTTATTACCATGGTTACTTTCTCATTTTACAAAGAACATGCATAAAAACATACTTTCAACTTTGGAAGTTCTACGTATATGAAGTTAATCTCCATCATCATAAGGTGCACTAGTAAGGAGTTGGAGGAATTATAATTATTCTCGGATTATTTTATCCTTTGATTTTCTAGGCGAAAAATACTATCAAGGAAGTTGACATTTTTAACAACTATATTTATTCTGGACAAGATATGGCTAACTTTACACAATTCAATAATTTCTGGATTATACAAGATATAAAATACAATTCACTTTTCCAAATATAGATAAGAAATGGAAGTTCTAAATATTAATATGAGAGTATTAATTATAACATAAATTATGTTCTTATTTTGTAAGATGATACATATGAGATGGATGATTAAAACACTTTCTTTATTCTTAAGCTCTGTATAGAACATGATTTCTGAAGAATACCAGTCAGAAGAATTGTTCTTTTATCACCAATCTGATTTTTAAAACAACTGTATAATGCACTTATTTAAAGATTCATTTTACAATTTATAATTTGTAAAGATTTAATTATATTACTATACTAAAAAATGATGTAAAGAGCCTTGGTCTTCATTGGAATACAACTGAAAATAAGTTGGTATTAATTACAAGTTGCGTATTTTACTGTTGTACATAATACAAGTTCTAAATATTCAATAAATGTTAACTTGCATGACAAGCAATAGTAAAACAACTGAATAATGCAGGCTAAAATAATGTAATAGATGTTCACATGATAAAAACAAAGTAGTGAAGAAAGGCTTGTGGTGTAATATGTGAAACAAAAAGATTTATGAAAATAGCAACAAATGCTGACTGATAATAGTGAATCAATGCATACATTAAAGAAAAAAGGAGTAAGAGTCCCAAACTTCAATCAATACATATGGTTATCATAGCAGGCTTTAAAAAATGATTCAGCTTGAGGCTGGGGAGATAGCTGAAGAGAATAAGTGCTTGCTTGACAAGCACAGAGACCTGAGTTGAATCCCTGGTTCAAAAAAAAAAAAAAAAAATCAACTAAATGTTGTTACTAGGCTGATAGTAACAAAATGAAAGTGAGTAACTATATTGGTATTAAATGAAATAGAGTTGTCATACTTGGAGTTTTGCATGGGGAAACATACAATACAGGACGTGTAGTTATAAGATTATTTTATTTATTTATTTATTTATTTATTTATTTATTTATTTATTTATTGTCTTTTTGAGACAGGGTCTCGCTATGCAGTTGAGGCTGGTCCTGAGCTCACTTTTGTAGCCCAGGCTGGTCTCGAACTCGCACCAATCCTCCTGCCTCAGCCTCCCTAGTGCTGAGATTACAGGTGTGTGCCACCACGCCTGGTTTATAAGATTATTTTATAACAAATCATCCAGAGAATCATATGGCAAGAACACAGGAAATCTGTCCACACAGTAAATATCAAAGAGTCCACTCTAGCTGAGGGTCTGGATACCATGGCAATGTCCTTTGTGAGTCCAGCTGAAAACCTAGAGTTCATAGAAATGCCTACCACAAGTTTAACTGGAGGCCTAGGGCTTTTGACAATGTCTCCTGCAGGCCTGCTTCACAGATCTACACTGGAAGCTAGAAAATCAGTGCCAGTGACATGGATCTGTGCCAGCAGGCTGAGGGATCTGAACTGGAGCCAGAAAGTGATGTTCAAAGTAAAACCCATAGGTCTCAACAAAAGTACAAGTATTCTCAGCTACAGTGAGGTCACCAGCTTTTCAAATGATCAGGGAGGCTTCATTTCCATGAGTAAAACCAACATGATGAGCTTCTCCAGGAGACTGAGCTGTGCCCCATCTTCCCCTCCAAATCCAGAAAGGATGCTCAAAGTGAGGACCAGCACTCCCTAAAATGAACCGCAGCCATCCTGAGCAAAAGCCAGGTCCCAAGTACCTAATCTGATGAGGATGATCAAGTTTATCAGGAAAGCCAGCATGGCCATTTCCTCCAGAATAGCTGAGGAGGGCCACCAACTTTTGAACAACAGCTTTTCCAAACAGTTTCCCTAATTACCTCCCTCCTTATCCAGTTCTTCTTCTTATGCGCCTGGCAACAATCCTCAGGTGGGCCTCCATTACCTGGTTACTAACCCTGCTAGTTGAGTTCAGCTGAGTGTTACAAATTGACCTCCGGTTGGTAATATACTTCAAGACTTTAGGACAAAATCTCTTAGTGCAAACCATAATGATAAAAAGCTCCATCCAACAGGAAGGTGACATGATTATAAGCCTATGTGTACCTTAGACATGTGACATGAAGGAAGCAAAAACTGGCAGAGAAAAGGAAAATTCAACAAAGATCACTGGCAAACTGAACTGTACAACTTCAGTAACAAATAGAATAAGTGGGTCAAATATGAACATGGAAATACTTAGCCTGAAAATGTACTTTTAACTAGTTAAATTTCCTGGAAATGTACAAACAGTCCATTCAACAAAAGAGAAAATAATCCAGTGTAAAGATAAAGCCGTACTGTTACAGACTTAATTTTTAACAAAATGACCATACATCTCTGGTCATTTTGTTAAAAATAGAGTATAAAAATAGAGTATAAAAATACCCTATTTTAAAAAAGTGGTCATGAGGGGTCAAGGAGATAGTTAAGCAGCATAAGCTTCTGACTGGAAAGCTTGAAGTCCAGAGTCTGCTTCACAGTACTACACACACGCACACACACACACACACACACACACACAAACACACAAAGAGTTGGGGGTCAAATGAATGGCTAGTGCCAAAACAAATTTTTTTTTTATGTATTTAACACAGGGTCCATAAGGTCTCACTACACAGGTTGTACTCATAGTGATCCTCCTGTGTTCAGCCTCCGAAGCGTTGGGCATTATGGGCATGTACTACTACATCCTGCCTGCCAACACAAATCTTGTTTACCATCTTCAGAAATACACAATAATTAATACCAAATATATGCTTAAATGTAAAATTAGAGATATGAAATTAGTTATTATACTAAAAGATATGCAAAGAATTCAGTACTGAAATCTGGACTTCATCTTGGTTAAAAATATTTGTACTTGAAAGAATAACATAAAAAGTGAACAGAAGTCTCATAGCATAACATCAAGTATTGTGCAGTCATTAGGGTTTCTAAGAGACTTTTATATGCATTGTATAAATATTTCTACTCCTCAAAAATCAATGAATGAGCCAATTTTAAAATGTCTGTGGTTAGATATGTTACAAAGACTTTATTAAAAGTGACAACAAACATATAAAATCTTAAAATCAATGGTGATATACAAATCAAAGATTTACTGTTGTCACTATGTGCCAAATAGATAGTAAAATAAAAACAAAACAAAACAAAACAAAACACCAGCATTGAAAATCTTTGGCAGACTCGAGGCAGCCTGCAGGTCTCTGATAAGCTCTGACATTCCTTATACCCTAACACGAAGACATGGAGCTTCTGATGGTGTTGGTCCAACCTTTTAAGTACTTAGGAGGAATCCAAATGGCCTGTGCAATGCAGGAGTGCTGTGATCTGCAGGCCCAACAAGCAAGCACAGAGCTTTCCTGGAGCCATTCTAAGAACACTGGCAGACACCAAACAGCCTGCAAGAGTCTCTCTGGCTGATTACAGAGAGCTTCAAAAATGCCACAACACAACAACAGAAAACAATCTCTATACTCAGCCCCACAGCAGAACAAATCCAGGAGAAAAAGATATATAAGAAGTTGGAAATCACACACCTGAAGTGATAACAACTGAAGTGAAGAAATAATTCCCTCAGGTTATAGAAGAAATAAGGTCAGAAAGAATCTCTCAGGTCAAAAAAGGAAATGACTACAGAAACGAAAGAGTTTTCAGCACAGCTAAAGAAGACAGATTAAAAATTAGGGGACAATAGAAAAATGAAGGAAACATTGATTGACCAATTGAGGAAAGAATTGGAATGCATGAAACAGATTCTAAAAGATATCCAGGAAATTAAGAACTCCTTTGAAAGCTGGGAGAAGTGCTTGAATGAAACTGAAGATAACACTGACTTCAAAGGCAGTGTTTCATCTAATGAGTCTGAAAGAGAAGATCTCTTAAAGCTAATGAGGGAATAACAATTCAGCAGCTACAAGATGATGCAAAGAAAAATAATTTAAGAATAACAGGCATGTATGAAGCAGCAAGAGAGAATAAAATGCCATAAAATGCCAATTTTTGAGAAGAAAGAGCAGAAAATTTTCCAAACATGAGAAAAGAACTTAATAGTAAGGTCAGGCATGCAGAACTCCAAGCAGCCATAATCACCATACATCCATAGCTAGATACATAATAATCTAGATCTCAGAAATTCAGCCAAGGAATAGAATATTAAAAATAGCAGATCACCTGCAATGGAAATCCCATCAATATCATGGAAGATTTTAAAAACAAACCATCAAATCAAAAAGAGTTTAGAGTGAATATATTTTGGTTCTTGAAAGAAAATCACTTCCACTGCACATTGATGTAGTCTGAAGAACTATATATTAAAATGATTGGTGAAATAAGATCGTGCGATGACAGAGAACAGTTGGTGAAACTCATGACAACCAAACCAACCCTACAAAGAGTACTGATGAATAGTTTAGAAAGAGAAAAAAGTGATCACAGCTTCATGATTAACAGAAGGGAACCACCAGATAGAGAGAAAATAATTAAAAAGAGGGTAAAAGTACAAAACTGCAGCAGGAAAATGAAATGAAAAAGATAAGCCAAAACATATCAGCCATAATCATCAATGTAATCAGTGTCAGTTCATCAATCAAAATAAACAGACTAGAAGAGTAGATTAAGAAACAAAACCCAACAACATGCTGTACATAACAAACACATGTAACACAAAAGAAAATTCAGAGACTAAAAGTCAAAGCATGGAAAACCACAGAAAATCAGACAAAAAGCAGGGGTACCTATCTTGGTTGCAGACGATATCAACTTTAGACCAAACATAATTCAAGAGATAAAGAATGTCATTGCATACTTGCGAAGGGCAAACTGCAAGTGGAAGAGATAAGAGTTATAAATATATATGCACGCAACTTAGGAGCACATACATACATAAGACACACTTTAACAAACAGGAAAAATCAAATGAGCAATAATGCAATACCATTTCTTTTCATGTATTTCGTACAGGATCTCACTATACAGCTTAGACTCACAGTGATCCTTCTGTTTTAAGCCTTCCTAGCACTAGAATTACTGGCATGTGCCAACACATGCAGTCTCAGTGACCAGTTCAACGCGCCTGGGGACAGGGTCAGCATGGCATAAGGGGTACAGATCAAGTCCCACTTCCTGAATTTAACTAAGCAGGCACTTAGTCTGCTGAGCTATCTCGCTGGCCCATGAAATCATACAATAGAAATGGGGAACTGTAATGTGCCACTGCAATAAGGAGAGGTCAAGTAGGCAAAAAAAAAAAAAAAAAAAAAAAAAAAAAAAAAAAAAAAAAAAAAAAAAAAAAAAAAAAAAAAAAAAAAAAAAAAAAGAAAGAAAGAAAGAAAGAAAATAATCAGCAAAGAAAAATATACATAAACCAAACTTAGGAAGGAATGGGCTTAGTAGGTCATTATAGAGGGTTTCACTTAGCAGCACAAAAATACACTTTCTTCTCAAATGCCCTTGGGACATTCTCCAAATTGACCATATACTTACACGCAGAGAATTCTTAAGTAAATGCAAAGGAATTGAAATTATCCCTTGCATACAATCTAATAATTACAGTACAATAAAACTGGAAATTATTGCCAATAGATTCTACAAAACTCCATAAACTCGTGTAAATTAAATAACATCCTCCCAAACAACCACTGGTTCAGAGAAGAAATTAAAAATTATTTACAAGAAGAAAAAGGCAGATACAACCTACCGAAACCTGTGGGATGCAATAAAATCTGTCTTAAGAGAAATATTTAGAGTGTAAACCCAACAGGTTAAGAAAACAGACCAAGACAAACAAATGACCTTGTGCTGCACCTCAAGCTCCTAGAAAAAGAAGAGCGAGTCACAACCAAAGCCCAAAGAAGCTGGAAATTATAACAGTTAGAACAGAAATTGATCCAGTGGAGATAAACAAAATAAAACAAAGGATAAATGTAACAAAGAGTTGGTTCCTTGAAAAAAATACATAAAACTGATAAACTCCTATCCAACTTAATTTTTTTAAACAAAGGAAAAAAATCATGAAATAAGAAATGCAAAAGACAAAATCACTACAGACCTTAGAGAAATTCAGGAAATCTTCAATGCTTGCTTCCATAATCTTTCCCCTAATACACTGGAAAGCACAGAGGAAATGGAAAGTTTCCTACCTGTCAGGTAGGACAATTTCTTACCTGAAATTCCAAAATCTGAGTCAAGAAGATATATATTGTCTGAATAACTCAATAATGAGAAACAAAATTCAAAATGTAATAAAGTACTAATGAAGAAAATACCAGTGACAATAAATTAACAGTTAAATTCCACATGACATTTGGAAATATTTAATGAAAACTTTTCTCAAACACTTCAAAGGAGAAAAAAAAAAAAAAAAAAAAACATTTCAATGAAATTGAAGGGGTAGCAAATCTTCCAATCTTCTTCCTGGAGGCCAGTATTCCTCTTAATGCAAAGCCAGAAAATAGGGCCTAGCAGGATGGGTCAGTAGTCTAAAGCGCCTGCTTGGAAATGCTTGGGTGGCTTCAGGGACCACGGTTCGATCCCAGGCACCACATGCTACGCCAGCCCTGCCCTCGGGGTGGGCTGAGCCGGCCATAAAAATGAGTGAATAAACAAACAAAGGTTTAAAACCAGAAAATGATCCAACCAAAAAAGAGAACTACAGGCCAATATTTCTAATGTATAGATGCATAAGTCCTCTGTGCAGTACTAGCAAAAAGAATGCAGCAAATCAACAAGATTATACATAATAAACAAATGGGATGCATTCCAGGAATGCAAGGTTGGTTGAACACATGCCAATCGATAACTGTCATACAACACATCAATAGACTGAAGAAAAGAAACTAAGTGATCATCTCAGTGGATGCAGAAAAAGCTTGTGACAAAGCCCAATATTCATTCATAATAAAAACCCTACAGAGAATCACAATAGATGGTCTATATCTCAAATTGACAAAAATCATCTGTGAGACACCAACGTCATATTAAATAGGTAAAAACTGAAGTCCTTGACCTTAAAATCAGGAAGATGACAAGGTTGTCTGCCATCTTCACTATTATTTAATAGAGCTCTGGAAATATTAGCCTGAGCAATTAGATGAAAGAGTGAAATAAGGAAGGAATAAGAATCTGAAAAATAGAGGCAGATGGCATGATTCTCCACACAGAAGACACAAAAACTCAACTATGAGTCTTACAGATTTATTCAACAAGTTAAGCAGTGTAGCAGGACACAAAGTGGATACCCCAAAAATTAGTAGCATTTTTATATGTAAACAATGAATGCACTGACAGAGCAATTAGGGAATCCCTGACTTTCACAATAATATCCAAAAAAAAATAAGGAATCAATCTCACAAAGGACATAACAGATTTATACAGATAATATTATAGCACTCTGAGAAAAGAAATAAAAGAGGATTTGAGAAAATGGAAAGACATTCCAGGTTCCCTGGTAGGAAGAAGTAACACTGTGAAAATGGCCCTAATCCAAAAATTGTCATATAGATTTAATGCAGTTCCAATAAAAGCACCATTAACACACCTCACAAAGATAGAGATAACTTTCCTCAAATTCATTTGGAACCAAAAGAGACTCATAGCAATCCTAAGAAACAAAGAAAAGGCAAGAGGTATCACAATCCCTGACCTGAAAACATACTATACAGCTACTGTGAAAAAAAAAATCAGCATATTACTGGTATAGAAACAGATCTGAGGATTAGCGGAACAGATTACAAAGTGCACACACAACTGCTAACACACTCAACCAACTTATCTTTGATTAAGGGGAAAAACACGCTCATGGGAAGAAAGAGAGCCTCTTTAATAAATGGTGCTGGAAAACTGGCTTTCCATATATCAAAGGCTAGAACTAGATCCATGCCTAACATCATGCACAAAACTACAGTCTAGGAGCTGGTGAGATAGTTCAACAGTCTAAAGTACCTGCTTAGTCAAGCTTAGGCAACCACAGGAATCACAGATCGATCCCAGACACCACATGATATGCCAACCCCACTCCCAGGGCAGGCTGAGTGAGCCACAAAAAAAATAAACAAATAAAATCTACAGTCAAAATTATTTCAAGATTTAAACATTAAAAAAGAAACATTAAATCTTCTATGATGAAAATGTAGGTAGAAAGTTAAAGCCATATGGGTAGTTAGAGTTCATGAACAAACACGAAACTGCACAGGAAATGCTTAAAAGAAACAGCAACTGGGATATTTTTTGAAAAGTTTCTACACTTTGAATGAAATCTGCAATAGTCAAAAATAAACCTGCAAACTGGGAAAAAAAAATCATAGCTGACAGTTCCTCCAACAAAGGCCACCTATTTAGACATATAAAGATTTAAAAAAAAAAAAATCAGACCCACCAAATTTCTTTATGGAGTTTTATGTATTTAGTACAGGGTCTACAAAGTCTCACTGTACAGTTCACACTCCTGGTGATTCTCGTGTTTTTCAGCCTCCCAAGCACTGGGATTACAAGTGCACACCCAGTCTCAATCGCTGCCTCAGGCTATCCCTGGGGCAAGACTGACATGGCAAGCTTAGCATTGAAGTTCCAGCTCTTACATCTGCTTAAACGGGCACTTCAGTCTGCAGAGCTACCTGGCCAGCCCAAGGCCCTCCAAATTCAAGGACCCAATCCAAAACTGAGCAGATGAAATGAATACACGCTTTACATATGAAGAAATATTAATCGCAAATAAATATATGAAAAAGTATTTAACACCTTTGGTTATTAGAGAAATGCAAATTATAACAACACTGAGATTCCATTTCACCCCAGATAAACATTGGGGCAGCAGCCAATAAACACAAGAGAGGCTGTGGAGAAAAAGATGCCCTTCTCCACTGTTGGTGGGAGTACAGATTGTAATACCATTATTGAAATCGTATGGAGATTCCTTGAAAAGCTAGGATTGGAGATCTTATTCCCCTCCTTGGTATTTTTCCAGAAGAACTGAAAATTTCATCCAATAGCGTTGTATGTGCAGCCATGATTATAGTAGTACAATTTGAAGTAGCTAAATACTGCAAACAACCCAGATGCCCATCAACTGAAGAATGCATAAAGAAGAAGGGGTATTTTTACACAATGGAGGATTATGCAGTTATAAAACAGGGTAAATTTGAGACTTTTGTCAGTAAATAGACAAAAGTAGAGAACATACTCTTAAGTGAAGTAAATCAGACCTTCATGTGCAAATATCTTATTGTCTTCTTATTGTGATGACATAAAAGAGAAAAGGGAATTTTAAGGGTACAGCAGATACATGGAAAAGGGTATTGGAAAGGAAAGAGTTACTGAGTAGAGGAGGGCAGCAGAGGGTGTGAGGGAAAGGGATTTATGTATGGACGTAGGCAGCATGATTGAGACAACTACACTGTGCATTTCTACTGGTCTATGGAAAGCAGTTAATGCTAAATTTTCCTTGTCTCCTTTTTTTCAGTTGCTTGCACATTTTATCTTCTTATTTTCTTATGGGTTTTTTACTTTCATATTCCTCCTTCCAAGTTTACATGCCTATATCCAATAATATTAATAACTGATTGGAACACATTATTTATTAAATCAAATATCATAAAGTGCATATTAATTTGTTAAGTACAATGCTGTGTGACTTATAATTTTTCTATGTTAGTACATCTCTTTACTCTGTTTTAAAAAATAAAAATGTATAAATAAATAAAAACAAACAGCAGTAAATGCTGATGAGGATATGGGAAAGCATAAACCTCCTGAGCATTGTGCTCAGTGTGTTAAATTGCATTGTAAAAGCTGTTCAAAAGTTAGAAACACATAAATACACAGTTAAATATAAATGCACTGCATGATCCTGAAATTCCAATAATAGAGATATACCAAAAAGAATTAAAAACAGAAACAAATAAAATTTTAATATTATGGGTCAATCTAATGCTGTTTACCATTTGTCTAAACATAGACATGACAAAAAATATTTGTCAACTGCTGACAGGATTTAAAAAAAAAAACAATTAATGCATTTATATATCCTGGTATTTGTTACTGCATGTATATACCAGGAAACTGACCACAGAGGATGAAAAATTATAGCACTTAGTGTATAGAGTACGCTGATGAGGACATTCTTAGAGTCAGTGAATCATAAACTTCAAAATATGAAAATTTTGTTGTATGATCTCAATGAAAATTTAACAAAGGTATTTTAATAGAGATTGCAGACAGTTTTCATATTAAATGTAGGTTTTTGTTCGTGTTTATTTTCTTTATCCGTAAGTAAAACCTAATGCATACAATCTCAAGGATTAAGATAAAGAAATAAGATGCAGTATTTCAAACAAAATAAATTCCTCAAAATGCATAAGCCAAAATTAACTTAATCTTTTATAAAATTTGCACAAATCTATTAACTATAACCAGTATATTTTGTTTATTTAGTTAGTATCAAGGTTTTTAACCTAATTTAAAATATATTTAGGAGATTTTAAAATAAATTCGTATTACATAAGAAACCCTTTCATTCACCTGTCCTGAAGCCTTTTACGTAGATGAAAACTACTTAAAAATTAGATATTAAATTTGAGAAGTTGCAATATGCTTTACATATAATCAATGTCCTACATTCCCCAAATTTATCACTTAGTAGAAAAAAAAAAAACTAATGCATAGTTAAATTGCACATTTTGAAATACTGGAAAAATAAGTATGCATTGAAATATTTCATACTGAAGCTCTACATTTATAAGCTTCATCTCTTTATTACCTATCTGTAACAAAATCTAAAAAATACCCCATAAATAGCCAACAGCATCTCAAACTCCTGTTTGATATCCAACTATCAAATTTTCCCCCTGAGAAGTGTTGCTCAGGACACAGGTGGTGGAGGAGACCACCATGTATTTAGTGAGACCCTTGTCATTTGTAGCAATGATGATGCTACCTCTATTTGTGATTTTCCTATGGGTGAAATGGGACTTCTGGAAGTAGGTTACCATAGAAGGCATGGTGAGGATGAAGAACGGTTTATTCGGCTTAAATAAGATGAAGATGTGTTTTTTCCATCTCTGAACATCAGGTAGCATTTAGAGAACAATTTCACTAAAATCCGTCCTCTCAGCAAATCCATTCTTGTTTTCATGGTGCCATAATGTACACCAGGATGTACACATTCTGCAAAAAGACTGACGGCGAATGTCTTTAAATGCCCATACTGTGTAATTTTTAGTAGTTTCATTAATAATTTCATCCTCACAATTGTTCTTTTACTTAAAAATATGAAATGCATTTTATGTTTAATACTGAAATTACTGAGTTTTAAATAAAATTCATAATGGTTTTAAAATGTAATGCTCTTCATATTATAAGAAATAGGGAATATTTATCTGTCCTGTACATTCATTCATTTTTCAATAAGCAGTTCTTTTGTGCATCTAAGTCTAGTATTCACCTCACACCTCACATCAGAATTTTTAACTAGCACTAGCGCAGATCCTTTTCTGAAAAAGTCAGGGTTACCTGTCAGAGGACAGCTTAGAATCCTCCCACTGGAGTGTTGTATTTCCTTTTGAGGTGACACATCTTCTTTTGGGTTTCTAAAACTTAATGCTTTGGGTGTAACTTTTTCTTCAGAGTGTTTAAAGGGTGCCCTTCCTCAAAATCTGTACCTTCTGTCTTGTTTTTCAACTTACCCTTTTGTAATGGTGACATTCTTTGTTCAGGAAAGACTCAAATATATCACATAGGAAGAGCATTTAAGGAATGTAACAGAATCGTGAGAGAAAAGGGATGCAACCTAGCATAAAATATAGCAGCTTCTCAATGTTCAAGATTCTACAATGCTACTTTATCAAAAAAAAAAATCTCTGGGGAAACAGGTTAACAAGGAATAACTATTATTTTTCTTTAACTCTCTTTTCAGAATCCCACTGTTAGAGCTTTGAATATGCACTGAATATAGATAGTTGACAGTTGCAGGTACAAATGGAACTTATCTTTGTTCTGCCATTGTTGCCATCAATGTAGAGAAAACTAGAATTTAAACATTTTCCCTAGCTTTGCAGAATACGGAAATACTCTTCAACATCATTCATCTTATTTATTTTTATTGATTTATTTTTAAAATCAGACAAGTCTCTGATTTCAGAATTTTTTGTTTTAAATTTTGTTCCAATCATGCTTCCTTGGATAATTACAGGATGCAGACTACTTCAATGAAGGAAAGAGAAAATACATGGAGGAAAACCTGAACAATAAAGGATAATATATTAAGAATATATTTCCACAATATCTTTTGTTTAATATTTTGCTCTAACAATCCCTGATAATATATTGTTATCCATGATATCTTACTAATGATATACAGCCTAGAATAGCTTGATGGTCTTAGCTCCTTTCTCTCTGGTAGGGCAGAATACTAGACATCCACAAGTTAAATTAGCGTAGTTTCATTTTAGCTCACAGTTTGTACAGGTTTCAGTCTATGGTCTGCAGGCTGTAGGAGAGGGTGAGACGGTAGAGTCGCAGAGCAAATGAGAGAACACCCTTAGCATGGCAAGTGGGAAGGACAAGGGGATTGAGAAGGGAAAGGATGGGCAATACTCCAGGCCACTCCCCTTCGACCCATTTCTTCCTGCTAGACTTTGCCTCTCAATATTTCAGCATCATGAGCAGCTTTAAAGTCATTAGGGGAGTACACCAGCAAGCACTACCAGGTATCCAAGATCCAGGCTCTTCCCAAACTCCACGAATGTGTATGTTGGAGTTTCTGGGGGAACACAAGATATAAGACATGAAAGTTCTCCCTTGTTGAACCACAAATTCCCATGGACCTATATCTATGCCAGATGCACTTCATTCGTCTGTTAGAGCTGTCAATTTCCCAATAATGTCATCACTGCTGAGAAGTTCAGGTCCAGAGACTCCTCTGAGATTTAAGGCAAACTCTTCCCACTATGAGCCTTTGTACAATTCAAAAGAACTTTAGACACAGTACTTCTGACATACAAAGACACAGGTTAAATTTTCCTAATGCAACAGGGAAAAATACAGCAGTACCTCAGTTCATGAACATAGTTCTTGCCATGATTATCGGGAAGCTGACTCTGTTGTTCCTGCAGGCGAGATGGTCCTGTGTTCCAGAACAGAAGCAGAATTTTACAAAATATCTCTGTTTGCTAACCAAGTTGTTCTGAAAGAGAAACATAAATGAACCACTGTATTATTGTAGGAAACCAAAAGGAATAAGATCGGAGCAAGACAGAAATCCAGGAGGAAAACCTTTAAAGGCCATATAGCTCCATTCCCAGCACCAGGGATAATTTGTAACAGGACATGAACTCCAAAGGACTTGGGCAGCCGAGCTCCTCTACATTTCTCATGGTTGTAATCTTCATCAACTTGTACTAGACTGGACTTTGCTCACTGCTTGTGGCTTTCCTCAGCTTGTCCAACCTCCTGAGATATCTATTGTACTTTTGGCTTTACTCTCACAGCTTCACATCCTGTCCCGTTGGGCACATTGCCTGGCCTTTCAGGAATTTTTTCTAAAATTGGGGTGGAAGCCTCCCTCGTCCCACAGTTCTGACATTTTGCATGCACATAAAACCTGCACCACAAGCCAGCCATGATGGTGCACGCCTATAATGCCAGCACCTGGGAGACTGAGGCCGTAGGATCAATGAGAGTTTGAGACCAGCCTGGGCTACCAAAATGAGCTCAAGGCCAGCCTGAAATGCACAATGAGACCCTGTCTAAACAAAAAAAAAAAAAAAAAAAAAAAAAAAAAAAAAAAAAAAAAAAAAAAAAGAAAGAAAGAAAGAAAGAAAGAAAGAAAGAAAGAAAGAAAGAAAGAAAGAAAGAAAGAAAGAAAAAACCCTGCACCACATGGCTGGCTTCAAGGTCTGTTGCCAGCTGCCCTAGTAGCCAGGCTTCCTTCTCTTGTAGCTGAAGGGAGCTTTGAGTGCCTGGTGGATGGTCACTATGAACTGAATCCCTAAGGAAAAGTTCCCTATCTAGATGCTCCATTTCCAGCCATCTGGAGCATGCTGTCCCAGGGCTCTTTTCTCACAGTGGAGCAAGTTCTCTGAAAAGTGGGACATGACTGGCTTCTCATGTACCCTCAAAGCGTCCTTCTTAACAGCTGGTTTTGAAGTTCTTGATAACCATTTAATACTTACATTTTCAGCAACCTATCTCTCCTCTGCACTGTGGGCCCAGACATTTCAGGAAGTCCCTTTCTAGTGAAACTTAAAACTTTTGCAGTCATTCAGCTATACCTTTTGTTTTCTACTTCTGTATGTGAGAAAAAGAAAATCTTCCCACCATCTCAACTTTAGACTAGCATGAAATGTCTTCTGTTAGGTTGTTTAGTCTGATTTCATTAATCTCAGACTCTAGCATCATTTCACAACAGGAGTAAAACTTAGACACATTTTCTGCCAAGGTGTAACAGAAATAGCCTGGTGTCCAAGTGCCAGTACATTTCTTGTTTCTAACTCAAACCTCCTGAGTGCAGTCTTTATTGGATAGGTTTTTACCAGAATTTGCTCTTATGAGATCTTACTAGAATCTCACATCAAGCTTGGTTTAATGAATACTAAGGTTGCTTCTTGAGCAGCAGTTCACAGCCTTTCTAGACTAAGTTTTTCCAGACAGAAAAACTATCCCAAAAGCCTTGGAATCACTGTGTCACCAGTCATAACACTGACTCTACTTCTTTAGTACTAAAAAATGTGTTGCTCAGTTTATTACTATTGCTGCTACAAAATACCCCACACCTGCAATTTAAAAAAGGGAGAGGTTCACTTAGACTTGTACTTCATAGAAGTATAAGCATATAGCTGGATCCAAGGCAGGGTAATATGTCACAGAATATGGCAATATGCGGTAGGCTAATTCCCCAATGAAATTCATGTCCTTATGGTCTTCTGTAAAGCAATATATATATATATATATATATATATATATATATATATATATGAAAGGGAGAGACAAAGACAAAGATAGTAATTTTAAACAAGTATTGATTCTATCTTAATATAACCTTGCTAGCTTTACATTCATACATACCACTTAAAGAGGGTGATATCTTACTTTCCAAAGTCAGGCTGTTTAGAACTTTGATCGTTTGGCTAAGGTGGGGTCTCTAAAGGGTATAGTTGGTATCAGTTCAGGGGTTGACATCATCCTTTCTCTTGGATTCCTGCTGTTTGTGCTTAATTAAACCCCACATAGGCAGATTTGATGCCAATGTCTGTCAGGATGATTAATTTGACTTGTTGACTGTGCACTATACTCAAGGGAAAACACTCCAGAAGCCAAGAAATGAGAAGTGGGTAGTATTTAAAGGACTGAAAATTTTCTACCTTTCTCTGAGATTTCTGTATGATTTCTCAAAAGTAATATTCACTCTTTCTAATTTGAACTCTATTTTCCAAACGACTTTGGAAATCATTTCATTTTCATTCAGAGAAAAAAAGAATGTATGCTTATTGCTTATTATTAAAAAATAAGGTGTCCTGAGATCAGAACAAGTATAAATTAAACCAAACCTATTACATGTTGAAATATTCACAAGGCTGCTTCACAACAGCCTGTAGAAATGCTGCAAGAAACTGCTGAAACTCGTGTTCATAAGACCAATGCAAGGAAGTGTTGATATCCTGCATTGTTGCGATGATAATCTGTTCTATTTTTAATGAGCAGAATAGATTTACTGGGGAAAGAAAGCTTCTGTCCAAGAGAGGAACAGAAGGAGGGCCCCAGTGTGTTACCTGGGCAATTGCCCTTTTTTAAGAGTGTCACTGGCAAGATCATGTGAGAAGGTGGGCCTGACATGAAAGCCACTGGAACTCGCTCAGGTGGGCATGAGTTAGGACAAAACTATCGTCAACCAATGAGATTACAAGCACCACTGTTCAGGTAAAATTGGTTACATAGAATCAAATTGGGAAGCAAGTCAAGGTGCAAGTGGGCCTGAATACTGAATAAGGGTTCTAGCTGTTGGGTTTGGGTTTCTGGCTCATTTGGGCTATTTTAGGGTGATTGATACTTATTGGGCACGTCAGTCCCTGATGTGTGTGGCTATAGTTGTTTCTTTTTTAGTCTTGAGAACCTCAAGATAATCTGTTCTTTGTTACTCAGAAGAATGTTTTTTTCTGCCAGCTACTATGGAAACATGATTAGCTTGCAAAGCCCCCGAGGGCAGCGGGTTTCAGCCATTTGTCAGTTCTTGACCATTCTGTCAACAATGTAGGTTAGATTTTTTTTGTGTGCATATTCACAAGTGGTCTACCTTCCAGAATTAACCTGTCACCACTAACCATTATTGCTTTTGTAAAACTGTGCCTCTGGCATTATGAAAGATATTGTCTGCAATTTGTCAATATATAGTAGCCTAAAATTTATCTGTATTTATAATTTTGGTGACTATGCATTTGTGTATATCTGCATGCATACAATGTGTGCTTCATCTTTTCCTCTCAACACTTTGTAAATTTTGAATACAAATATTTCTAATCACCATAATATAGCAGCAAATTTTATTTCTATCTTTTGTTCTTCTGTTTTACTTAGTATTGAGAAGATGTATATATATATATATAGTGATCAACATAGTAGGACATGTGTTTAATATTTTATTTATTGCTTATTGTACCTGTTCAACATTTTCATTTTCTTCTACATTATTGCTTTTTCAGGGATCAAATAAATGTTAGTTGTTCCATTTCATTCCCAATTGACATTTCATCTCATTTCTACTTACTCTCCCACTCATAATTCATTTTCTACTGTGTTTGTACGTACAGGCATGTTTAAAGCTAGAAAACTAAACATTCTATAGCTTCTGGACAAATTTTCAGTATTGATATTGTTACTGTATAGTTAAGAGCTTGCTAAACATTATCTAACATTTATTACCCACACACCACAAAGTCTTCTACTAGGATATTGTACAAAAATAAATTAGAGAAGCCGGGCGTGGTGGCGCACACCTGTAATCCCAGAACTTGGGAGGCTGAGGCAGGAGGATCAGTGTGAGTTCGAGACCAGCCTGGGCTACAAAAGTGAGCTCAAGGCCAGCCTGAACTACATAATGAGACCCTGTCTCAAAAAGACAAAAATAAATTAGAGGAATACAAACACTGATATGTACATATTCATCAAACTTATCAGGATTATCAATTGCATATTAATTATCCATCTGATGCAATAATTTCACCTAAAATGTTTTATTGATTGGTTGACACACACTGTCTTCAACACTTCCCTATAACTAAGATAAAGCACCAAGCAACTGCAAGTTAATGTAGGTTTGATAATTAATTTGTATATTTTAACCACACAACAAAGGAAAACTTCAAGCTTTTATATTTACTTTTATGTTATTCCGTGTAGACACTTGTTATGAAAAATAGAATCTGTACAACCAGGAAACGTCATCCCATACAAGTATTGAAAATGAGCCTATATAGTATCAAGTTAGATTTTTTAAGACTGTACATATTAATCTGAACTTTAGTGATGTTATACACATTAAGATATGAAAAATAATGCTTACAACTTGAAGAGAATGAGACAAAGTCAAAGAAAGAAAACTTGGGTAATATTTCTTTGGACATTGACCAATTTGTAAAATAACACATTTTTGAAAGGTAACTTTTCTCTAACTCTCTTACCAAGAAATTATATTAGAATTTAATCTTCAGATGTGTTATAAAAACACATGTGTTTTTCAGATGTGTTATAAAAACACTTTTTAAAGTATACAGGATGCTATAAGATTATTGAAATATGATTCACATGAGAAAAATAAAGTTACATGGGAAAATCAGTTTTAGAGGATTTAAATGGAGATGCAGCTAAGGCAACTGCAAAGACCGCGGTTCGATCTCTGACACCACATGCTGCTCCAGCCCCATGCCCAGGGCAGGCTCAGCCGGCCATAATTAAAAGACAGAACAAGGACAACAAAAGAGGGCCAGTAAAATAGCTCAGTGGATTAAGGTGCCTGCAAGCAGGCACAGGGGCCAGGAATTTGTTTCCCAGGCCTATAGTTCCAGCCCCACCCTTGGGGCATGCTGAGACTGGGCAGGGGGGCTCAGGAAAAGACTCACATTATGGAGAAAAACGCAAATCTGGTCCTTACGCAAGAGAATCACATTGAACATTTGAAAGCTACGCTTAGTTAGGAAACTGTGGCACAGGTGTATCAGAAAACTTTCTTTAAGGCCCACATAGTAGTAATAATTCATTGGTAAGACCGGTCTGATAGCCAGGGCCAAGCCTAGTGATGCCTGTGAATTGGCAAAGGTGATGACGGAAGTACTTTGAAGTCAAGTTTATAAAATAGTGAGTTAGTAGCAAGGGAAGGGGAATTGGAAAGCAGAAAGAATTAAAATGTAGTATGGAAGTTACGAACCAACTCATTCACAGTCTGAGAATAGATCCATATTCATTACATAATTATACTTACTGAACACATGTGGTGTTTGGAAAATAACTGTGATACTAGTATGACCTCGCACGTGAATGAGGCAGAGAGAAAACTACTGACATTTTGTCAAATTGTAAGTTTTTTTTAACCATTAAATAGCATATAACACTAACAGAAGGAACTCTTGTCATTATTAAATGGTAATGTAACCACACAAGAGGAAAATTACAAAGGCTAAGTTCTTGGACATGCTGAGCTAATTGTCTGAATGCTAAGTTGGAGGAAAATCTACTTTTACCATGGATGTGTACACAATGCGTGGAATGAGAAGAAAATGACTTGGGATTTTACTCCTCACTACAAGCTCATGAAGAGCAAGTATCAAGCAAACTTAGTACCATACTGCAGTGCTTCTTGGGGCTGGTGACATAGCTCGGCAGAATAAGTGCCTGCTTAGGCAAGGGCAGGGACCAGACTTCAATCTGAGCACCCCATGCTGTGCTGACCCTGCCCCTGGGTACACTGAGCAGGCCACCAATTCTGGGTGTGGTGGTGCGCACCTGTGATCCCAGTACTTGGGAGGCTGAAAACAGGAGGATCACAACCAGTCTGAGCTGCATAGTAAGACCCTGTACCAAATACATTAAAAAGGAAAAAAAGCAAAGGCAGGAATGCTTCTTGGCAGAGTGGTTTGAGAGGAGCCTTTACATATTATGAAGTACTAAACAAACGTTCACCAATGTATGCATATGCGCTGACCTGTGTCACCATTTTTCACTACCCTTGGGAGATGGGGTGACAGAGTGGAGCAGAAGGGAGGACCTGTGTGTGTGCAAATGTGGGAGTACTAATGGGCTTGGCACTTTTGTCAAGGGAGTCACATGAAACATTGTGCTTTAAAAAGTAAAGTAAAATCCTATCTTCAACTATCCTTTGAGTATGATGTATTTTCTGGTATGGAGACTGGGAAAATCTCAAGGGAATCACACCGTACACCTGTTTTTTGTAATTGATATTGTTTGCCCTATACTTCGGTAATTAGCCATGTGCAAATGAGGGAAAGTGCGTCTTCAATATAGAGAGCAGACATGCTAAAATTATAATGGCAATATCGGAAGATATTGCAAATGCTTTCTAAGATAGAAATGAATTACCTACAATGCATAAAGACCATAAGCTATAGTATAGTTTATATCATTGAAAAATAATGATAGAGGCCAGCAAGATGGCTTAGAAGTCTAGAATGCCTTCGTAGGAAAGCTCAGCCAACCACAGGGACTGTGGTTCGAGCACTAGCACTACATGCTGTGCCAGGCTGACCCCCAGGACAGGATGAGCAGACCATAACACAAAAAAGGAAAAAAAAGAAAAAAAAATTCTATCTAAAAAATACCTATACAAATGGGGGAAAATGGGGTCAAAGGATAGCATGGAAACCAAAATGTCACTACTGTAAATAGATAACAATTAGAAAGTCACTAAAAAGAACAGAGACCATGTGAAAAATAATATTAACTTGCTGGCATAAATACATAGTTACTTGAACAAACTTTGGAGAAATGTGCATGAAATTATTTTGTTGTCATTATTATTAAAATCACACTGTCCTTCACAGAACAGGTGCAAGTAATGCTTGTCATATTTTATTTCCCTTTATTTAATAAATTTGCATCCTGGTATATATCTTGAGCTCTAGTGAGACAGAATAGTGAGAATAATTCTTTCAGGACATGACCCCTTCAGGGCTATTGATGAGGAACATCACAAGTCCTACTATCAAACCCCCATAGAATCTTTGTATTGACTCTAGAATTTCTTTTGGCATTATTTTGTATAAGGAATGATTAAAAAACTTTTTGAGAGTGCAAGAGAAAATTATTATGCCTACTTTCTGGTACAAAATCTGTTATACTTTAATTTTCTTTGCTGTTATTTTTATTCCCTGCCCCCCCCCTTTTTTTGAGGCACCCATAAGATAATGAGAAATAAGGAAATCTAAATTTACCCTGAGGGAAAAAAGGAAGAGACCAATTTTAAAATGTTGCTTATTTTAAAATCCAACACCCCTGTTTTTCATTTTCTTTGCAAACCAGAATGATCCTAGTAAAATGTCTAATATTAGAAGAGATGAATTTGGGGACAGTTAAACAGAAACAATGTCACAGTTAATGATGGCAATATTCGGTTCCATCTCACAGATGTCAAAGCATTTCCTCAATGTGTCACGTTTTATCTTTCAATATTCTCAGAAAATTGAAGATATTATTATGTTGATTGTATAGATCAGGAAACAGTATGCAAAAGATAAATTGTGTTACAGAGACCATCAAAGAAGCCCGCCTCTGGTGTAGAAATAGAAATTAAATATTTCTGAATCCTGGTATGATCTTATCTTCTTGTTGAGTACTGCCTCCTTTTCTTCCTTCTGGTAATCCATAATTCATTTTTTAAACAAGACACTGTGAGATCAAAATCCAGGAACATTTTTTCCCTTCTAACAACATATAATATCTGATTTCATTTCATCGAATTGTAGAGCTCTGTTTGGACAAAACCACTAATAGTGATCAGAGAAGTTGACCTAGTTAATAGATCTTCTGTATGGCAGACGTCATTGCTCACTAAATATCTGCTTTTTAAAATGAAATGGGAAATATTATTTCTACAACTGTTTCATTATGTATAAAATTAAAGGAAGGAGCTGGTGAGATAGCTCAGCAGACTAAGTACCTGTTTAGGTAATGCTCCATGGGCCGGTGCTGATCTGCCACCAAAAACAGGGGTGGAGGTGCAGACCTGCAATCCAAGTCCTGGTGAGGCTGAAAACAGGAGGCTCACTAAGAGTTCCAACTGTGGAGTGATTCTCTGTACCAAATAATAATAAAAAAAATCAAAAAGAAAATAAGGGACAGATAAGATTGCAATATATGGGTGCATTATAAATGTATATATACTCATGTGAGTTTATCTAAATCATTTCATAGCTGTGCTTTAAAATTCTATCATGACTATACTGATGCCTACAGATTTTAATGTTTATGAGAGTTGTGGTTTTATTTGGTGTCCAGGTAATATTTTCATTTGAAGAGTTTTTCTATCAAGTTCCCACTAAATGATGGTGAGGAAAATATGATTGCACTTATTGCTAAAAACTAAACTAAAAATGTACTGCTACAACATCACACAAAACGTTGACCTGGTAAAGCAAATTTTGTCTGGAGTCTTCCAGGCACAGCTCAAATTTGAACTTTCTCTTCCTTCTCTAAGTTTCTGTTTCCAACCAGGTACCTATTCGGCTCTCACTTACATTGACTAGTTTCAGTAGAGAGCTAGCAAGGCAGAAAACACAAGCAAAAGGTGTTTCCTGAGTACTAAATTGCCTGGTCTCTTTGGTAAAGTCACATTAATTTTTACAAATGAAAGAAAAATAAATTGAGCATTTCATGAGTGAAATGAGCAAAACTTGAATGTAGGTACTAGTTAACATTTGCAGAAAAAAATACACAAATACTAAATGAAAGTATTTCTGAATTTTATTCCCAGATAATTTCAGTGAGGACTTCAAAGGAACATTTCTCCCTCTCCTTTCACCGGTTACTTTTAAAGCAGCTTCAGGGATGCATTTGAATAATCTTACAGTCTTGCTAAGGTCATTCATTCTTGTATCTGTTTCGTAATTAATATAAAGATATAATTCATAATTCATAGGCAAAGAATCTAGCCTTTAAGTTGCCAGTCTTCTCAAGCCAATCATTTCCATACTTTGCACACTAATCTGAGTCCTAAGCTTAAAAAGAGAACAGCAGTATGTTTATTTTTCTTTATGTTATAGAGATAGAAAACTTTTACATCTCAAGATGAATTCTAAATACGTGCACACAGATGTTGGGCTTTTGTAATTTACAAAAGCAAATGAAACTGATATTGCAATAAGAAACAAAGATGAACAAGACAAAAGGAGTCACAAATTTAAAGAAACAAACCTATTCTTGAGCCAAACTTTGGTCATTGTACAATCCACATCTATTACACAACAAAAGAGACAGATGGTTAATAAATGCATACACATTTTTACATAATTGCGATGATCTCTGTTTAAAAGCATACTGTTAAAATATGATTCAGGCAAATTATTTTTATAATGTGACATCCATGTAGTCACATATTTTACTTACTTCAAGTATTATATTTGTTTTATAATTCTAATCACAAGATAAGTATTGCTAAGAAAACTTGCTTAAATATTTGACAAATATTTTTTTCAGTAGATAATCAGTGTATATGATCCAACACCATCTTACATTTACACTGGATATGTCAAATTATCAATCATGTGCTATAGAAGCAGATTCAGTATGAGTTCAGGAAAAGTTGATGTTACTATAGAATTAAACAAGTGACACAGTTTAAAGATAGTTTTTGTCATAATTGGATTTTTAGTATAGATACTAATTCGTTGTTATTTGATCCCTATACTTATACAACATTTGGTACTGTAAATCCTTTATAGGGATGCTAGCTAGGACTTGGTTAAAGGCTGAAAGCATTATTGAAACACAAAGACACAGGATGACCAACTTTAATAGTAAATATTATTAATATAAACTTTTCAATAAAGGCGTTAAAACCAACCAACAATCAGAAAACCTAAAATATGATAAGAACAGAATTCAGGGAACATGGCTTACTAAAAACTCTGCAACATGCAGAATTCTTACAGAAGTTTTATAAGTATCTTTGAAATAATAATACTGTTGGGCACTTTCCCAATAGGAAGTAGATGGTGCCTTAATTCATCTGACTTTCTCAGAAATTAAATCTAATTTCTACTGTTATTACACTATCATAACTCCACGACAAGTCTTAAAGGGTGACTTTAGTCCACAGCATTGTCCGCATTTGTTATTGGCTGATTTCTTGATTGACAGCCATTATTTCTGCACTGAGGTGGATTCTCAGTGTTGCTTTAATTGCCATTTCTTGAATGACCAATGATGTTGAATGTTTATTATTTGGCATTTGTAATTCTCTAATTTTTGGTCTGCAAACTTAAGTTGCTAATCCTATAGAAGAGAGGCTTAATGATACTATTACTGTATAACATAGATACTTGAGCTTAACATCACTGTCTTCTTGAATATGAAATACCTTAGACTTAATCTGGAACTGGTATTTTCCATCAATCATGGTTATTCTAATAAATTCCTATAGAATGATTTAAAAAACAGATGTACATTTTTACACAGAAATTTACAAATTTAATCATATACAAAATTTTGCAGATCAATCATATGGCATTTTTTTCTTGTCTCTTATTCTATTCTAATATCTTTTTTGTTTTATAAAAAACAAACACTTACCTGAGAATCTAGTAATAATTGAAATTACATTAGAAGTATCACACATCTAAAATACCGGAATACCAGTTATTCCAAGCATGGTTTTATTATCACACGTTGATATATTCATGAAAGTTTATTTATTACATCTTTGAATTTTAAGATTCTGATTTTTACGAAGAATTTATATGTTTTGGTGAAAGTTTTTTTTTTTTTTTGCTGATTGTTTTTCAATTTATGGTTTTTTCTTTTTTTGTTTGTTTGTTTGTTATTTTACCGTCTGGGTGATTTCTTTAGATGTATAAAAATTTTTCAGCAAGATGAGGTCCCAGTTGTTTATTCTTTGACATATTCCGTGTGCAGTTTGTTTTCTTGTTCATGAACTGTCTACTCCTAGGTCTTTAAGATTTCTACCTATTTTCTCTTCCAGGAGATTTATTATTTATCTTTTAGTGTTTGGATGTTTGATTCATTTTGTCTTTAGCTTAATACATGGTGATAAGACATTAGCCTGGTTTTAGTATTCTTTAGTGGAAATCTGGTTTTTCTGGCACCATTTAAAGAGGCTCTCTTTCTTTCTGTGAAGATAGTTGGCTCCTTTGTCAAAGATAAGGTTTGTGAATGTGTTTGTAGTGGTGATTACATCTTGCAATATGTTCCATTGATCCTGAGATCCATTTACTTAATCATTTTTGGCATTACCGTGCTGATTTTGTCACAGTAGCTTTGTAGTAATAATTTTAAGACAGAAATTGTATGCCTCTTGTCTTGTCTTTGATGCTGAGGGCCGCTTTTGCTATTCTGTATCTCTTCTGATTCCAAATGAATTGGAGGAACGTTTTCTCTAGATCTATGAGGTATACAAATGGTATTATGATCTAGATTGTTTTGAATTGTGTAGACCCCCAAAGAGCTAGGATTAGAGGTCCCATTTGATCTAGCTATTCCCCTCCTGGTCATATTTCTAGAAAAAAACTGAAAGCACCAAACCACAGCAATATTTGTGCATTCATGTTTAGAACTGTGTAACTTGTCATAGATAATATCAGAAACAACATAAGTGCCCATCAGAGGGAAGGATGTATAATAAAGACGTGGTATTTCTAAACAATGGAGCATTACACAGCTATAAAGAAAAATAAATTCAAGGCCTTAACAGGTATAAAAGATGCAAAGAGAACATATTCAAGTGAAATAAATCAGACTCACATGTGTAAACATCACATTGTCTCCCTAGTTCAAGAAACTGTAACAGTAAATAAAATCAGAATAGTATAATAGATATTTTGAAAAGGGAAGAAACTACTCAGAAGAAAAGAGCAACTGTAATGAGGGAAAGAAGAAAAGGAAGAAGGAAGCAGGAAATAACTATAATAATTGCACTACTAATTTCTATTGCCTTATTGAAGGCAACAGTTAATACTTTTCTGTTTTGTTAATGATTTATTTGTGATTGTAGCTGAACCAGCTACACTGGCCAGGTGCTGCTTCGTTCTCATTTACACAAGAAGAAACTGGCACAGAGCATTTCATAGATTCCTAAGGTCACACACTAGCAAGTTGTGGAACAAATATTAGGTGGCATAATTGAGAATAGTAATTAAATTCTTAAAATTCAGTTAAAGAGTGCTCTGAGAAGACAATGATAAAATCTGCTTTGCCTTTTTTAGTCTTTAGGATTCAGGATGCACCAAAGCTTTAATATTAAAATGACTTATTTAGAAAGTTGATAGTATAATTACAATAATTTAATTGTATACTTTTTAAGAAGCAAGCAAAGTATTGATCAGAACCTGTAAACCATGATCAACATCATTGGTCATTTGAGAACAACAAATGAAACAACACTGAGGATCTATCTCACCCCAGAGAAAATGGCTACGATCAAGAAATCAACCAATGGAAAATACAGATGGGGCTGTGGTGAAAAAGGGGACCCTTCTCCACTGTTGGTGGGAGTGTAAACTTGTACAACCACTGGAGAAGTCAGTGTGAAAATTTCTTCATAAACTAGACTACAGTTCCCATTTGAGCTAGGTATTCCCATTTTGAGCATTTTTTTATAGAAGATTTAAAAACATAACACCACAGTGGTCTATGTATACCCATGTTCATAGTAGCACAATTTGTCATAGCTATTCTTGGAAGCAACCCAAAGGCCCACCACCTGAGGAAGAGAAATAAAAATGATGTGGTATTTTGATGCAATGGAGTATCACAAAGCTATAAACATAGACAGATTCAAGGACTGCATAGGTTAGTAGATGCAACTAGACACCATGCTTATAAGTAAAATAAATCACACCTGCATATGAAAAGATTATCCTACCTCCCCAGTGTAAGGACTTGAGAAAATAGCTGTAATGTAGAAGGTTCAATAGACACTGTGAAATGGAAAGAAACTGCTCCAAAGGATGAGGGAAAGGAGAAAAGAAAGAAATAATAAGAGAACCCAAAAAACGTATGATAGCTAGGATAATTGTTTGTTATTTCCTATGGGTTTATTGAGAAGAACAGCAATTGCCCTTTGCTGGCCAATTTTACCTGCTTATATCTGAATATCACAATAGCTACTTTGAAGACAACAGTATACAATACAGCAAGCACTGTTAAATTCCAATCACCTTTTTTATGAAGTTCTGTATCAGTTTTTAATATTTTTTCATAATATTTTGTTCTTTCTGAAAAAATAGTCTTTTTTTTTTTTTTGGTGCTTCTATTTTCTGGAGGGAAAAAAAAAACTGTAATCAAGAAGAGCATGAACACACAGGTATCTTTTTTAATACTTTTCTTTGGTGTGTGTGGCCACCTCAGTCCATCCTGGGGGCAGGACTGGTGATGCCAGGGACCAAACTGAGGTCCCCTTGTGCTCAGTTAAGCAAGTTATCGCACCAGCCCCCAAGTTTCTTTTCTAATTTTAAAGAAAAATAACAGAATTTCAAAACAAGGTAACAGATCAACAATGCTTATTACGTTGCATATTTTGATCTTCCAAGTAGCTGCTCAGATTACTAAGCATGCAAAACTTATCAAATAATACAAGTGAAAATCGATCATTTCAATGGACTAAAAGAAATTAGCAGTGCGATTGCATTAGAGACTTGCTTTCTCTTCCTTCATTTCTCCTGTTCTCTGCCCCAGCTGATTCCTTTGGAACGTGTTTTCCTTTTTTGCAATATTTATTTCAGATGTTGTACCTTTTTTCTTCTTTTAGTTCCTTACACTGAGGATAGAAGGTGATGTTTACACGTGTGTAACCGGTTTATTTCAGATCTTTTCTCCTTGCAGCCATGGCAGTTATTGTTTCCTTTTGAGCAGTTTCTTTCTCAGTCCCAATATCTAACATAGATTTCAGTTCTTAGGTACTTTTTCAGTTTCTTATAGTAGTGAGATAAAATGGTGTTTATACATATGAGTTTGACTAATTTCACTTAGGAGTATGGCCTTTAGTTGCCTCTATGTATGTATAAATGCCTCCAGTTTAAAGTTTTTATATTCCACTCTATAAAAATACCACATCTTTTTAATCCATTCCTCAGATGACGGACATCTGCACTGTTGCCAAGATTTAGGTGATACAATTGTAGTTACAAATATGGGTGCATATATATTGCTGTGATATGATAGTTTCAGTTCTTATGTGGTAGCTGGTTTGAATTACACCTCTAAATCTAGTATTTTCAGGAATGTCCACATTGACCAAAATCAATCAACAAAAGAATGAAAATAAAATCCACAGAGTAGGAAAAACTTTAGCCAATTATCCTTCAGACAAAGGACTTTTATCTAGAACTTAAATGAATTTTAAAAACTCAAAACCCCAAATACAAGACCCTGTCCACAAAGACACAAATAATGCAAAGATTTTAAACTATAGGTAATAACATTAGACAAATTTCCCTTTACTTTAAATCTTGTCAAATTGCTCATAAAAAAATCAAATTAATTATAAAAATGAAAGTTACAACTAAGTCAACTGACAGGCTGTTAAAACAGTTAAATCTATTATTTCCGTAAGTGTTATGCACACATGGTTTTACTAAGGTAATTGACACCCAAGTAACATTAATTTAGTAGTACTAAAACGTAGGACACATTTATTTACAATTTGAAAACATCTGTTTTGTCTGAAAATAAATTAAGCATATGAAATAATCATCTACAGCTCTTATTTATTGTCATGATGTGATAATTACTTTTTTTTTTTTTTTTTTTTTTTTTTTTTTTTTTTTTTTTTTTTTTTTTTTTTTTTGTCTTTTTGAGACAGGGTCTCACTATGCGATTCAGGTTGGCCATGAGCTCACTTTTGGAGCCCAGGTCGGTCTTGAACTTCCACTGATCCTCCTGGCTCAAGCCTCCCAAGTGCTGGGATTACAGGCGTGCGCCACTATACCCGGCAGTGATAATTACTTTTAAAATAGGACTTGGGGCTGGCCACATAGCTCAATAGATTAAAGCACCTGAAAACAGGCACAGGTGTAGCCCAGCTAGCATTTGAGGAAGCAGAGTGTAATGAGTGGGGCCCCGGGACAGCTGTGGTCTGTTACTCGGGATCCTGTAAAGCTGGGACTCCAGGTTATCGATAGCAGTTTTACCTGTGGGCTCTCTGTTTGTTGCTTTCTCCCTTGCTTGGAATGCTAATGATTGATCCCTGTGCATAACCAATGATGGAGAAAGAATGGAAGCTAATAGAAATCATGGGTCACGTGCATGACTAAGCATATGGTGCTCCTTTACCTTAATGATTACACACGAGGTCACGCTCACTACCCAAGGTAAGGCTGATTTGCTTCAGGGGTACTTGGCTCACTAAGGGACGAATCCCAGTGACTCCTCCGAGCTACCTTCATGAGGTTTTCTCGTCGTTTCTTTTGGCACGGAATTTACAACAAGTGGCGCACAAGGTAAGGCATGGATGATGACCAGGGGTGCATTAAGAGACGCCTGATCATGTGGGAAAAGTCTGTCCAAAGTAGGAGAGACCACCAGCAAAAGTTTAGAGTAATGGGAAACTCTGCCTCAGTAAAATCGAGTACAGCTGTCTTATATGGATGATACTCAAAGGAGTGGTGGTAAAGGTGAAAGCAAAGAGTTTCAAGGAATTATTTTCCCACATAAAAAGACATTGCTTTGGTTTCAGCCTAAGGAAAGGGTGCTTTAAGCTTAAAAGTTTTGAAACAAGTTATGAGAGCACTGCGTTGTACTCACCAAAATGGGCAGCCAGTTCCATTGCAAGTATGGTCTCTTTGTAGTTTAATTTCCTTCACTTTAGAACCTTTGCGGTAAGACTGAGAAGAGTCTAAGAAATATTTGAACAGGTCAGCTTCTGATGCTGATACTGCTAAACCTCAAGAGCAGCTTCTGCACAAATATAAATCTGCACGTGAGACCTTTTAAGACCTCTGCCTCCCTCACAAGTGTAGACACCAGCGTAAGAAAAATGATGAAAACAGAGCAAAGGGCCTCTGTAGTGCATATTTATGATAAGTTAGCACCCCTTCAAGACGCCTCACATGAAGGAGCTCCCCAGAATACCAAGACTGTCCGTTCTTTGAATTTACCGATGCTGTATATTGGGGATGAATCTAACAAAATGAGTCCTAAAAGGATGTTTATGGTATTCTGTATCACCTCCTCAGAATCTGAGGATTGGGAGGATGTAGAACTAAAAGAAAGTAAAACTGAGGTATGTGAGCTGTGAGCTGAGTAAAGGAATTAATACAATTAATTTCAAAATTGATTGCAAACATGAAGGTCTCTACCCCTGTAGTTCCTCCACCTCAGTTCATGAAAATTCAGTCCCTACTGTCATCTTTTAACCCTTCTGCTCCTCCAAATGAGGAATGAAAGGAAACCCCCATAAGAGTTTATAAAAATATGATGTTTCAGGTTCTTATGCAAGGGAGACAACAGGACGTTTTGTGTCATACAGTTTTAGAGACAAGCCAAAATTTACAACTTAGAGCTTGGTGGAAAGATGAAGCTGATATTCAAGAGAAGATTGACAGGGGACAAAGTTCTCCAGTTAATGTTTCATCAGAACAACACATTGGGTTGGGGCCTGGCTTGGTATCCAAGCCCAATTGCAATATGATGATGTAGCTAGTGTGCAAACTTGCATTTATTGCTTGAGAGCATGGGAAAAACTGGAAAGGCCAGGGCATGCCCAAGAGTCATTGGCACTTGGGGCTGACCACATAGCGCAATAGATTAAAGCACCTGAAAACAGGCACAGGTGTAGCCCCGCTAGCATTTGAGGAAGCAGAGTGTAATGAGTGGGGCCCAGGGACAGCTGTGGTCTGTTACTCTGGATCCTGTAAAGCTGGGACTCCAGGTGATCCATAGCAGTTTTACCTGTGGGCTCTCCAATCTAATAAGGAGTCATATATAGATTTTGTCTCCTGAATAAGGGAGGCTATACAGAATAGACTGAGAGCACCAGATTTAAAGGATTTATTGTTACAGACTTTGTCTTTTGAGAATGCAAATACCAAATGTCAAGGCTCTGGTTTCTTTAAAGGCACAACATGCATCAATGCAAAGATATTAAGTCCTTGCTGATATTGGCTCAGATCCATAGAAAGCTAATTTATTGGCAGCTGCCTTACAGTCTTTTTTTTAAAAACAAAATCATACCAAATGTTTTAAATGTGGAAAAATGGGTCATATGAGAAAATATTGCAGCAAAGGACTAAAGAAAAAGAAAGAAGAAGGTAAAAATAATAAGATTCTTACAGGACTTAGTCTGAAATGCCGAAAAGGTGACCACCGGGCTAATGAATCCAGCTCTAAATTTGATAAACTTGGCCAACCCTTAAAATCTCGAAGTAACTGGAGAAGAGGCCTATCATCCAGGGGTTCAAAGATAAGCAATATGGAATACCCACAATTTCCATACACAGGATTGCAAATCTTTTCCATGCCACCTCCAGAAGCAGAAGCACAGGTTTAGATCTGATGGCTGTCTAAAATCAGCTTTTGCTCCCTGCTTAAGGAGTTTGTAAAATTAAAACGAGTTTTTAGCCCTATTCCAAAAGATATCATAGTTCTGACTGTAGAAAGGAGTACTGTTATTGCCCAGGGTGTATTTGTACATTTGGTAATTTTTGATAGTGATTATGAAGGAGAAATATTACTTACGATATCTACTACTAAATCTTTTCAAATTAAAACTTAACTATCTATTAAAAATAGAAGTCAGCGTTTCTTTATGCATATTAAACTCATCGCATTGCCTGGCCCTACTGCGAGCAGAATGACAGGTGACACAGGGTGGCTATGCACAGAGGCCTTGGCTATGGGGCCATAGTTCCTTTAAGGCTTTGAGAGGTAATGTGGGCTCAAGAAAACCCTTTGTAGGTGCCAATACTATTAAGCTGCTGCTAGCCACTAGGCCAGCACACCTATAGAATAAAATCAGCCAAAGACAGCCCCAGTGATAAATGGTCTGCAGGTTTTCTTTGGTGTAATCAATGATGTGCATAAAAACGAAATCAAAGTTATAATTCTATACAAACAAACCGTTGTTTAAACCATACCAAATCCTTATACTGCTCAATTGGTCATTCATTTTTGCTAAAGATTTATAAATTTCTAAAAGAAAATAGTGGGCAAAAAATAAAATTTAATTAAAGAAAAACATTTTAAAGGCTTTTCAGATGCAAATGTGGGTGGTCTCCAGGTAGAGCAGATCCAAAGGCATGAGGCCATTGTGCCAGTATATTTGAAAAGATGACTTATGATTCTTTTGATTCCTAGTTAAGTGTGGTTGCTTAAAACTGTCCTAAATTAAAAGTGGCGTTTAAAATAGGATTTTGATATTTCACAAATGAATATGAAATAACATTTAAGGTTTTAAGCAGTTGCTTGATTCTCACATCCATTTTAACTAATAAAAGGCCTAGTGGTGGCCTCCAAAGGGGTTCAAGTTATAACTTCTTCACATTTGGGTCAGCTCATGTAACAAAGTTATTTTGTGCCCGAAACTGCTCAAATCAACTATTAATGTTTTTCAGACTTTATTTGGTAATATTAATTTGCCCTATCTTGATTTTGGACTAATTTCTCTAGTGCTGTCGACTGTCATTATCCTTCAGATAAGTTAAAAATAATGTATGGCTTCCTCTTCTAAAATCTTACTATACAATCAAAGTTATATTATAGCAAAAGCGGAATCAATCCTGCTAACTTCATTTGCCAATATATACTATTAAATTTTTAAACTTTTATAGCAACATAAAGACAAACCAGGTAAAAGAAAAGGGGGAGGGGCTAAAAAAGGTCCTGAAGAGAGATTTCCACACTGGACTATGAAAGAAACTCAGTCCATTACTAACTTGGGGCAAAGTGTATGCTTGTGATTTTCCAGAAAATGCTAAACAACTATTTGGGAACCGGAGAGTACTGTCAGACTGTGCCATGAAGCCAGACCTAAAGAAATTAACTACAATGAGGTTAGATCCAGCTTGGGGCCTCTTCAAGAAATTGACCAAATAGAAATCTGAGGTCTAAATAGATGATAAAAAAATTATAAAATGTGTACATTAATCATAGATTTTATTCCCTCCAGTCGCCATATCTCATTATTCAAAAGGAGCACGACTTGTTTTCCTCAGGCATCTGTTCACCTCCTTCACCTGTTGCTAGCAGGACCCAGTTATTGCAACCCTTCTAACTGTACCATTACATGTCATAATTGCTTTTTATATGCATATTTGGATTCTTCTATGAGCCTTAAAATTCTCTAGGAATAACATCTATGTTCTCAGAACAAGAAGGAGAATCTGATTTCCTGTACAGCTATGTCGCCTGTGACAGGACTCTCTTTTCATGATTCTGATCCAATATTTGTTGGAGGTGGTAGAGAAGAGAGTAGAAGGAGTGCTTGAACTCATGATAGCCATAATCTTAAGAATAATGACCAGCGCCACTACGGCTGCTGCAGATGGAGTTGGCATTGAGCGAAGGCTTACAGACTCTATCATGTGCAGCACAAGAAGTCAGAACAACTATGGACTTTTGAGGGATGCATGGACTCTAACGATAAAGGATTTGGGACAGGTTGTTTTTTATATCGAAATGTTGACCTACAGTGTGTTGCCATTGGGATCCTCTCTCGTCAACAAACTGTTGGATGATGCTTTTGCAAGACGGTGGTCAGAGTTGTCTGGCACTGTTCTGTTAGAAATAGCATTGAAAACCTTGACCCTTTGCACGTTACCCCATGGTTTAATGGGAGCATAGCAGTATGTGACCTCTGTGCTGTTTGGCGATGGGGACTGGCCCATTAACATGTTATGAATTGACAATCTGTAATCTTTGCCCTGATTTTTCAGCATGAAAAATAATAAAAGCGAGGAAATGTAGCCTAGGTAGCATTTCAGAAAGCAGAGTGTAAAGAAGGAGGCCTAGGGACAGCTGTGGTCTGTTACTGAGGATCCTAGAAACCTGGGACTCCAAGTGATGGACAGCAGCTTTACCTGTGGGCTCTCTGTTGATTTCTCCATGGCTTGAAATGCTAATGTTTGACCTCTGTGTGAAACTGATAATAGGGAAGGGGTAGAACTTAATAGAGATCAGAGTCCTGGGCATGACTAAGCACATGGCCCTCCTTTACTTTAGTGATTGCTCAGGAAATCATGCTCACTAGCCGGAATAAAGCTGATTTGCTGCAGGGGTGCTTGGCTCACTGAGGGAGGAATCGCAGTGAGTCTTCTAAGTTGCTTTCATCAGAGCTTCTCATCGTTTCTTTCAGCACCCACACATAACATTACAACAGCAGGGGCCGAGGTTCTGGTCCTGCCGTGTTGGCCCATACATGGGGTGTGCCCAGATGGTAATTAAAACTGGGTGTGGTGGCACATACATGTAATCCTAGCCCTTGGCAGGCTGTAAACAGGTGGGTCTGATCTAGTACTGAGACCCTGAACACCCTGTAGACTCTTCCCTCAAAATGTGAAATAAACAAATAAATAAATAAATATTAATTATTAATTAATTAAATAAAAGTAGCACTTGGATTCAAAATTTTAAATATGATAATTTTACTCTGTGGGCCAGGAATAAAGATAGCAGCACAAATACCAGCCTCATAAGCACAATGTTTTGATTTCTATTTCTAGCATAATAATAATAATAATAATAATAATAATAATAATTACAAAGACATATAACACCTTTGTTTTTACTTTTCAGGCTTATTGAAAGTATGTATGAGAAGAAAGAGATCTTACCCATATTTATTGATAAGTAATTAGGACCTAGGGAGATAGCTCTATGGCACAAGTGCCTGCCTGTAAAGTGTAAGGTTGTTTGAACCCTGGTCGCAGAAAAAAAAAAATAATAATAATAATTAAATTAAATGAAATACACTTCTCAACAAAAGTTATTTGATGATTTAAGTATTAGAAAATAGGATTGTAACATAGTTATATTACTAATTTTTCTTAGTTCATTGAAAAGAAAGGTTTAGGAGCTGAAGTGATAGCTCAGCAGTCTAAGCTCCTGCCTGGCAAGTGCAAGGACCCACATTTGATCCCCAGTTCCATATGTCATGCGGGCCACCGAAACTGGGCTTCATGGCACAAACCTGTAATCCCAGTGCTGGGAGGCTTACTTAGCAAGGTCATTAAAAGTTTGAGCTATATAGAAAGTCCCTGTAACAAATAAATAAAAAAGTAAAAACAAAGGAAAGGTTTGTACCATATTTGAGTCATTAAATGCCTATATCTTGTGGTAACTAATTTAAACATAATAATACACAATGTATTACTCATTTTTCCTCTGTTATTATCTTGTTTTCTATATTTTCTCATTAAAATAAAATTTTGAAAACTAGAAACATAATAATATAAGAATATTTAGAAATCTACCTAATTTCTTTTTTCAATTAATTTTAATGAGAAAAATAACGAAGAGACAGTTTCACAATAGGTAATTAGGACAGTTACAATAATTAATACATTGCATATTGGTGTTTTCATAGTTGTTCAGAGTATTCAGAGTACAAGATGCAGAGTTGATATCTTGTCTAAAAACTATTAGTACAAATAATTCTTCTCACTGAACTAAGAGAAAGTAGCTGCATATATAGTCCAATAGTCCATAGTAGCAGAGCGTTATCAGCACAACTGGCAATGTTGGAAGCTGTGGACTTGAGCCTTTTACAGATCAGCATATTAATATGGCTTTACTGCTTATACCTGATGGTTAGACTTTTCTGCGGGATGGTTAATTACTTCTACATCTTTGGTAAGTTATAAAATATTTTGAAATCTTTAGAGATAGCCATCCTTACATCATTCCCATTTTAATTGATTTTAGTACATGATTGTAACATACAGCAATTTACATATTTGAGGGAACACGTAAATATACATACTACATGTTGATGATTTTTCCTTTCCTCTTGCCCTGGTCCTCCCTCTCCCCATCCCACATCTTGGTCCCATTTCCATAAAGTCTACTTTTCTACAACCTGCCTTCTCTTTCCATTTTGCCCTTCATATTTTGCTTACTTACATCATAAAATCCCTGCAGCATTTAATCTTGTATTTGATTTCCTACCCTTACAATTATGATCTCAAGATTTATCAATTCTTTCTGCAAATAATTCAAATGCATCCCTTCGATATCTCACTAGACTCCACTGTGCATATATACCACGTGTTCTTCATCTGTTTGTCTGTGGCAGCGCATAGGGGCAGCCACAATCATTTCTTTATTGTGAATTCAAGTACTCTTCATATGGGTATGCACATATCACTAGAAGAAGATAACACTGATTGTTCAGGAAGATACCCAAAAGAAACAAAAATGGGTCAAATGTAATTTCTATTTTTAACCATGGGAGGAATGTCCATACTGAATTCTATAGTAGTTGTGAGTTTGTGTTCCCAAGAATGATGCAGAAATATTTATTCCTCCTTTGTATAAATTTTAGTTCTAGATAATAGCAAGGCTTTGTGGAGTCAGATGGAATGCCAGTGTTGTTTTGATTCTTTAAATGCAATTGATGATGAACAGCTTTTTTCATGTAGTCAATGACCATTAATATTTATTCCCTTGAGAGGCTGTGAGATAGCTCAGGGGCAGAACTGCCTGTCTGGCAAGTGCAAGGTCATGAGTTCGATCCCCAGTTCCGAAAGAAAAAAAATATATTCCTTTGAAAATTGCTTTATCATTTCATTGCCATTTTTTCTTGATCTTCAGTTTTATTTCTTTCTTTCTTTATTTTTGCGGTATCTACAATTGAACTCAGGACCCTGTACTTGCAAGGCAAGTGCTTAGTTCACTGAGCTGTTCCCCCAGCCTCTTGGTCTTATATTTTTCAAGAATTTTTTTAAAAATTTTGTGTATATTTTCTGATATTATTCCTCTGTATGAGCAATAACTTGAAAAAACACTTTTCCATTCTGGGGGGTTGTCTCTTCAGTCTATTGATTTTTTTTTCCTTTTTTAAACAGAAAATTTAATACAAAATATAAAATTATAATTTGAAATAATCTCACTTGTTAATTCATTTATTGTAAAAATAAAACTTCTGCTATGAAACTCTTTTCATATGCTAGTGCCTTCAGGAGCTTCATTTATTTATTTTATCTTCCAAAAGACTCAGTGCTTTTTTCTGTTTATTTCTGGGACTTTGATCTATTTTTTTATGAGATTTTTATACACAAGATGAATCCATGTTTATTTTTCTCATGGCAATAACAAGTTTTCCCAGCAGTATTTATTAAGAGGGCTGTATTTTTCCCAGCATATAATTTCTGCCTCTTTCTAAAACATGAGACATCTCAGGGTGCCCAGGCTGCCTCTGCCTGCTTAGTCCTTCTATCCTACTGGTCAACATGTCTGCCAGCTTCATTATGTCATAGTTCGCATGAACTTAATGGAGAAAAGTGGGAAACACCCCTTCCAGCATGAACAGGAAAGCAGTCTCATCCTCTCTCACCATTCAGTATAGGACAGAATAACTTAACTGGGGCCACTAGGGAAAGAAAGATAGATTTGAATAGGAAAGGAACGAAACGGACATGAGCCTTGTCAGGTGGACCCAAAACTCCACCGGAAGGTCCTTAGAATAAACAAATGCTCAGTGTAGCACAATACAAAAATGAATCCTCTGAGTCAGTAGTCCTTTAAATCTGCTCAGAAATAGATCAGCAAAACAGCTCAATCCCAATGGTTTCAGAAGGTCAAATAGCTGGTACGTAACCTAATCTAAGGAAGTGAAAGACAGGTAAGTATAAGAAAATCTATGACATTGTGAAATAAATAAATAAATAAGCTAGAAAGACAGCAAATAGAAAAAAAAAATTCCCCATTCTGGGAAATAATATTATGCTAATGGTTACATTATCAATAATGATGAATATATTTATTGCACTTCATGTAGGATATATAGATATAATGAAAAATACCAACAGGATTCTTCTTCACAAAATGTTCTTAAAATTCATTTAGAACCAAAGGAGATGAAGTGTAGCCCATATAATCCTGAGTAGATTGAAAAAGGAATCATCACAATCCCATATCTTAAATCACAGAAAGTTTTTATTTAAATTTTATAAACTCATAATGCTTGATTTTCATATTCAGGCATCAATCTGCTGTGTTTTCCTCATGAAATGATGTTTTGGATCTTGAGAGCCATAGAAAGGAACCAAACAAGTTTCCTGCTCTCGTTGGACAGCATTAAACTAGGAGATGATGTAAAAAAAGGCAGCCTAATATGTATACAATATGAATACAGAATGTCAGGAGTGAGCACCTTGAGGAATATAAATAGGATTTAGAAGACTCAATTGCATTTGAGCAATTTTTCGGAAAGCTGATATGAAATGATTTTATTTTTGATAAGACAGTATTTTAGGGAACACCTGAAAGAAATCAGGGACAAATACATAAATGACTATCTACTGGGAATCACTGTAAATTAGGGAAGGACATGGCCAAGGGTCATGATCTGTATCCAGTCCAGGTGGATTGTATAATTCCAGCCAGACTATGTGGCCTATATCTCAGAGCTGGCAAAGGATACCTTCTTGCTCCTTTGAAAGCTGACCTTGAAGCACCTTTGCCAAGAAAGCTGTGGTATTCCTCAAACACTCACACCATGACAGTCTTAGTTACTATTCTCTTGTTGCTAGGACAAATGCCAGACATCCAAAATGAAGGAAGGAAAGGCTTATTCAGCTCACAGTTACTGGAGGTTTCAGTCCGAACTCTGCTGCCTCCCACGCAGGCTGGCACATAGCACAGAGCATGGTGGTAGAACAGCAACAACATGATGACAGAGGTAATTGGCCAACCAAGAAAACAGAGAGGATCTGTTTCTCTGTCTCTCTTATATTACATTCAGACTCTGCTTCAGGCTATCCACCTCAAGCAACAAGCATAATCCCAGCAGTAATCAGACCCATAATCCCATCAGTGCTAAAACACATGATTCCGGTGGCTCATGAGTCAGCCTCAAACTTTAGAAGTCCCTGTCCCTTGACTGCATAAGGACTTGGAGGGACAAGTAGGCACAAACCATGACATTCTTCCCCTAAACACCCAAAGTCTCATGCACATCCCTTTGTGCAAAAGACATTTTAGTCCATCTCAAAGAGTTGTCAAAGTCCCAACAGTTTCAGCATTGTTGGAAAGTCCAAGTCCTAAGCCTCCTAAAAGACCCAAGGCAAACTCTTCACCGTGAGCTCTTATCCAAAAGAAAGTTAAACACATCCCACATTCAGCAGTACAAGATAAACATTACCATCCCGATAATTGTAAATAACAGGGGAATACAAAACAATGGGACCAACACAAGTGCAAAATACAGCAGGGCAAACATTCAATTCTATAATTCCAACTGGAACATCCAAAAGAGTCTACACTGAGTTGTGTGCTCCAAAGGCGTTACACGGCTCAGTCCCTATGGTACTCTTGGTGGTAGCCCCCATGGCTTCTCTCTTAGGCTGGCTTTGCTCCTCCTTGCAGTTTCCCTTAGATGATCCATGTTTCTGGCTTTTCCAAATTTCTGGGGATTCCATTTCTAACTCTCTGCTTCACACACTGCTTTCTCAGGGGCACACTGCCAAGCCTCTCACGCCTTCTTCTGAAATCCAGATGGAAGCCTTCTTAACCTAACAACTCCTGCATTCTGAATGTGCCTATAACCAAAGCTGTGTGGATGATGCCAAGGTCTGTTGCCAGCTGTAGCAGTGCCAGTCTTCTTTCTCTCTTCGTTGTAGGGATTGAGTGCCTGGGTTGATGAACTCTCTGACCTTGATGCTGAGGAACAAATTCTCCATGCCACCACCATTTTGGGAGCTGTTGTGGCTACTGCTGGCATTCTGGAATGTGAGGATCTGTGGCTTTCTTCTAAAGGCAGAGGCTCTCTCCCTTGCAATTCTGAGGCTTTGAAGGGTGGAGAGCTGCCCACATCGTGTGATGACCTTAGGCCATCTTTTCAATTCTCTGGTTCCTTACCAGCAGTGGAGATCTTTTCAGCTCTACCTTTGCAGCTCACAATTTTATTAGAGCTTGCTTTCAGGAGAAACCTCCCCAACCAGGTCTTTTTTTTTTTTTTGTCTTTTTGAGACAGGGTCTCACTATGCAGTTCAGGCTGGCCTTGAGCTCACTTTTGTAGCCCAGGCTGGTCTTGAACTCGCACTGATCCTCCTGCCTCAGCCTCCCGAGTTCTGGGATTACAGGCATGCACCACCATGCTCGGCTATTTTTTAATTAATTAATTTATTTATTTATTTATATAAATACAATGCACATTATTGATTATTGCTTTCATAGCAGTTACTACGAGTATAAGATGCAGACATGATAACTTTTCTATACACTATTAGTATAAATATTTGTTCTCATTGAACTAACAGAAAGTTTTATGCATAGTCCAATATTACATAATAATAGTGGATTGTCAGCTATAAAAGGCTCAAGTCAAAAGCTTCTGATATTGGGGCTGGGGAGATAGCTCCGAGGCACAAGTGCCTGCTGGGCAAGTGCAAGGTCGTGAGTTCGAACCCTGGTCCCACAAAAAAAAAAAAAAAAAAAGACAAAAACAAAAGCTTCTGATATTCCCTACCTGGTCTTTCTAGGCAGGCCTTCTTGTCAGTCTTCTGGTCTGAACTCTGACCAGAATCTCCCCTACTGAACAGCTGAAGCTTTTCCAGCTCTTGTCAAGTAGAGGACCTCTCCAAACCTTCCCCATCCCTGCTCATTAGCCATTCTTTACATGCAGGCTTCAAGCCAGTCTTCTGGTCTGAGCTCTGACCAAAATCTCCCCTACTGTATAGCCGAAGATTATCCAGCTGAAATGTACACAGTTCTTTGCAAGTAGGGAACATCTCTGAATTTTCCTATCTCTTCCCATAAGCCATTTCCAAAACCTTGTAGTCCACGTGGTCAGGTTAGTCACAGCAATGGCCCCACTTCGCTGGTATGAAATGCTGTCATAGTTACTCTTCTCTCGTTGCTGGGACAAACAACCGATATCCAAAATAAAGGAAGGAAAGGTTTATTTAGCTCACACTTTCTAGAGGTTTCAGTCCGTATTTGGCTGGCTCCAGGCTGAGTGGAACAGAAAGCATGCAGCTAATGGTAGGAGGACCACAACAAAATGGTGACAGAGGTGACTGACCAACCAGAGCAACAGAGAACAACAGAGAAAGGGTCTGTTTCTCTGTCTCTGTTATAATACATTCAGACTCTGCCTCAGGCAGTCAGCCTCAGGCCACAACCATAATCCCAGCAGTACTCAGTTGCATAATCCCATCAGTAGTAAAATACATAATCCAAATGGATCATGAGTCAGTCTCAGACTCTAGAAGTCCCTTCCCCATGATTGCATGAGCCTTTGGGGGGACAACTGGACACAAACCATAACACAGACACAGCTCAGAAACGTGGTACACATTTGTAGTGCCAGGGTTTTAGGAGGCTGACACAGAAAGATCACAAGTTCAAGTCCAAGCAAAGCAATTTAGACCACTGTGGCAGTTGAAAGCAGTCTGAGGAAATAAAGCCACTGTCGTGCTAGGTCTCTCTATTTCTTTATAGTCTTTCACATAAATTTAAGTTTATGGAACACAGCAAAATTAAAAAAAAATCTAATTATAATAGTCATGTTACCTTTTAAGTCTAGCTGCTGTTAACACCATTTGTTTTATCTTTTAGTTGTGTTTGTAACTTCATGTTTTATTTTTCAAACCAATCCCATGGAATGTTGGAAATGTAATTGTAGTGTGGAGTTGATTCATCCACATGTTTACTTGAGAATATCTTTCAGAAAAAAAGGTTTATGGCCACAGGTTAATGACCCAATATCTGACTGAAATTGTTTCACTCTCGGCTGAGTGTCCCTTTAGAATGTGATAATTACATGCAGGGTCAGGTGCAATTAATGTGAAGCGCTTTCCTTTGATTAGTAATTTAACTAATATCACTAATAACACCTGGCCCACCAGCCTGAACAATTTAAACATACAAATCATTACACTAGAGTCTGTTCTATTCCTGTAGAGTTTTCTTTTTATTTTCCAATATAAAAGTGGGTTTTTATGAAACAGCAACTTACAAATCAGTTGATCAGTGCTTTGGTATATGTTAGAGAAAGATATATATCCACATCAAGAATTTATTTTTCTGAGGCCGGGGAGATGGCTCAGGGGCACAAGTATCTACCTGGCAAGTGCAAGATTCTGAGTTTGTTCCCCAGTTCCAAAAACAACAACAACAACAACAAAAGAATTTATTTTTCTTGAGGTCAGGGAGATAGCTCAGTGAAACAAGTGCTTGCTGGCAAGTGCAAGATCCTGAGTTCAATCCCTGGCACTGAAAAAAGAAAAAAAAAAAAGTTTATCTTTCCTCGAGCCAGAGAGAAGCTCAGTCGTCTAAGCGCTTGCTTGCCAAGGCACAAGGACACAGCTTTGATCCCCAGTACCACAAGCCATGCTGGCCCTGGGACCCTGGGCATACTGAGCCAGCCACCAAAACCTGGCATGGTGGCACAGACCTGTAATCCCAGAACTGGGCAGGCAAAGACAGCAGGATCACAATGAGTCTGATCTGAATAGCATGACCATGTACCAAACTAACACAGAGACAAAGAAATAAATGAATAAAACTTTTATTTTTATTTTTTTAATTTAAAACATTTTTTTAAATTTACCTCTCCTCAAAACTGAAAAAATAAATCAGAACACTTTTCATAAAAATGAGAAACAAAGCAAATTTTCTGCCCAAAGAGATATAATGAACATTTTGCATACTGATTTATAAAAGCAAAAATGTTATCACATAAAAATACATTAAATTTTCTTATGGCTCTAAATAATGATATTTCTATGACAGATGTGTTTGTCCACACTACTGTTGTGTAAGTTGTTGGATGAATGAAGTTTTCTCATATATTATGAAAATATCCATTTTTATATATAGAATACATTGCTTTAAATCTGAATACTATGTATTATTTACTTTTGATTTTTTCAAAAAGATTATTAATTTTTATGAGAAATAACGAGACAGTTTCAAAACCAGTCAGTAAGACAATTAGAACAATTAATAGATTGTATACCGTCTTCCTTGTAGTTGTTCAGAGTACAAGATGCAGACATGATATCTTGTCTAAACACTATTAGTACAAATAATTCTCCTCACTGAACTAAGAGAAAGTAGCTATATATATATAGTCCAATAGTCCATACTAGTAGTGGGTTCTCAGCAGAACTGACAGTGTCAGAAGCTGTTGACTTGAGCCTTTTACAGCTCAACATATTAGGATGGCTTCACTTTTTACACCTCTTGGTGAGACTTTTCTGCTTGATGGTTAAGACTAAGTGAAAGCAAGACCTATGTATAAAAAATGCGACTCTTGTATCTGACAAGGTCAGTGAAATCCCTTCAGGATTTACCCTGAAACCATGTATAGCAGTTTGTAGAACTGTTGTCAGTGTCAGCCATCTGGATGAGTCACAGCCATTATTTTACCAGTTTGCTCTCTGTGAGAGCCTGACAGAATGATTTCTCTCTAGGTCAGTCTTCTAAGGCATACTATACATTGTCAATCCTTTTCCTCTGTGATCCCATAATCTCCTTGAAAAGGTAATTTGGGACACCACTGAGTTAGAGGAGGTTACAGTACAGGTTCTCCTATGTCCTGAGTTCTCACTGACCTTGAAGTGCTAGGGCCAAAATATTGGCTCTCCGTGTAGCCCTTCTTTTTCTAATTTTTTGGTCTGCAGACTTCAGTTGTTAACCCTACAGAAGAGAAATTTAGTGATAATATTACCCTATAATATACGCATTGAGCTTAACATATTTCTGAATATCAAATATCTCAGACTTAATATGGAACCGGGATTTTCCATCAATCATTGATATTCTAATAAACCCCTATAGAATATGAGAAAAAGCAATTAGATACTTTTACACAGAAATTTAGAAATCTAACTATATACAAAAATCATAGCAGGACAATCCTATGGCAATTTTTTCTTGTTTCTTATTATTGTTTTGTTAACTTTTTAAAAAACATTTACTGGAGAGAGAGTATAGCAATAACTGATATGTCATTAGCAGCACACATTAGAAGACCAGAATGATAGGTATTCGAAGCATGGTTTTAGTACTGCACATTGTTGTCCTCGGTGTAGTTTCTTAGTTCAAATATATCAGCATATATAGTTAGTTAGTGAGAGTGAGAATTCTATCAATTAACTTCTAACTTCAAAAACCTGATGAATATTCTTAGGACCATTGTCTTAACTATCTTTTGGGTATAAATACATGGTTTAGCTCCTGCCATGTTTCTTAGCTTTTCACCTTGCTCTCTCTTTGTTGTTTAAATTTTTAGTTCTTACTTTCCATTTAACGATGTTATGGCTTTCCATTTTTATTTCTTCTTTGGAGTTCTTATGCTAGGGAGACTATATAATATTTACACATGTGGGTCTAGTTTAAAATGTAATATTTAAAATCAAGATTTATTTTTAAACTTCATTAAGTAATTTTATTATATACATTGTACAAGTTAGATGATAGCTTACATATTTAGCTTTTCTTTTTGCTTTAAACAATTTATTTAACAGAAATAGACTTCCATTTGTTTAACTGAAATGACTTCCTTTTATGTTGCTGCTTAATTTCCCCATGGTGATTTTTAAGATGTTCAAGCCAATTTAAATATTACATGAATATTTGCACGTTTGAGTAGACATCTGCACAATACCTCAGCAATATTCTTTTTTGTTTGTTTGTTTGCTTGTTTGTTTGTTTTGTGGTTTTAGGGATTGCACTGAGGAACCTGTGCTTGCCGGGCTAGCACTTATTCTACCCAGCTATCTCCCAAGCCCCTTTATTTCTTTTTCTGATCATTTTCCTTGACACATTTGAGGAAGCTATCTGAGTATTTAAACTTCTCAATATTTAATTAATCCTCTTGGAAAGCACATTATTCTTTCTTTGTAAATTGTTTATTACTTTTTAAGAGTAAAAATAGCAGAAAAAAACTGAAAAAAAAAGCAGTGGCAAGGGTACATATAGTACAGAATTTCAAGACAAGAAAAATTTAACAGTGGTTGTATTACATGTTTTCATCATCAAATCAGTATAGATCAACAGGCATAGGTATGTAAGACTGATCAAACAATTAAACACTAACACAGGCACATTGCTCTTAACTTGCTTGTTTACAAAAATGCCATAACATATGCACCTCAGCATTTTCAGGCTGTCCTACCTTACTTTGTGGATCAAGTAACTTCATAGGAGTGACTGAGTGAGATGGTATCATGGGTAGCTGTGGGATTCTTTTTTCTCTTTCTCTTTATTCAGTTATGAAATTAAATTCCCTTTTGATTAACACAAAATAGTACATATTTGTGGGTTGTGAAAGCATATGATACATTTGTACATAACATAATTTTAAAATCAGATTAAGAATATCTGTATAATCATTTATCATTTCACTAATGGGAAAACATTACGAATCTTTCCTTCTGGGCCTTGTGAATTACAGTATTCATACCTGTCCCTGGAGTCATCATATGTCCCTTATTATGCCAAAAATGTGTAGTCTTTTCTAAACTTAACTTAGTGCTCACTGATGAACTTTTGCTCACCCAGAAATCCTTTCTACTTTGCTCATCCTCTGGAAATTTCTATTGTAAATTTCTAAGATATGTGAGTGGTATCATGCCATACCTATTTTCTGTGCCTAACTTATTTAACGTAGTAATCTTGAATTACATCTATATTTTTTCATATGATAATAAATACATATTTTTCATATGTAGTTAGTATATCATCATACCTATGTGTCACATTAAAAAAAAAGTCATCATGGGCCTGGCGGGATGGCTCAGTGGTCTAAAGCGCCTGCTTGCGAAAGCTTGGGCGGCTTCAGGGACCGCTGTTCGATCCCTGGCACCACATGCTGCGTCAGCCCTGCCCTCAGGGCGGGCTGAGCCGGCCATAGAAATGAGTGAATAAACAAAGGTTCTGAAACAAGAAAAAAAATAAATAAAATTTAAAACTTATTGGGGCTGGGGAGATAGCTCCGAGGCACAAGTGCCTGCTGGGCAAGTGCACGGTCGTGAGTTCGAACCCTGGTCCCACAAAAAAAAAAAAAAAAAAAAAGTCATCAGCTGATGGTCATTGAGGTTGTTTGCAGTTCTTGACATTGTGAATAGGTCCACAGTAAGTATGGGCGTTCAGCTCTCTCTTTGACAGTCCTGACTTTTATCATCATTGGGTCTATGACCTGGAGTGGGGTTGCTGGATTTTCTGGCATCTCTGTTCTTCAGTTTTTGTTTTGAGGCGTCATCATCCTATTTTCCACCATGGCTGTGTTCAGAGCATGCATGATTCTCCTTTTCTCCTTTGTGAGCACGAGCTTTCCTTTGCCTTTCTGGGGGCAGACTTTCATTTTGGAGGAGGTGATATGTCATGTTGGTCGCGCTTTGCGTGTCCCTGTTTAATAAGCCTAAGCATTTCCTTTCCAAAATATGGCCCATTTGAATCTCTTCTTCTCAGAAATAACTACGTAAGTATGTTGACCATTTTACAATGGAGATTTTTGTTGTTTTTGAAGTCACTGAGTCTTTGAAGTTCCTCACATATTCTGTATCTGAACCTTTTGTCCCACATATATTTGGCAAAGATTCTGCACGTCTCAGTGTGTCGACTATTGAGACAGCAAAGGCCTTCACTTTACAGATGCTCTTCTTTTCTGTTTAAGTCCACACATGTATCTTTCCTCTGTGAGCTTTTGGGGTCTTGACCCCAAATCTCTGCTAATGTCAGGGTATTGATTGGAGACATTTACTTTATGCTTCGTTCACAGAGATTCACAATTTCAAAGCATGTATGACTTTTGTCCATTTTTAGTTGATCCTGTTAGTGGTGATGTAAGTCAAGTTTCCAATTTTTGCCTGTTAACTGGGATTTTCATAGAGGTTATAGTGAATTCACATATTATTATAGATAGAATGGACATTTTTGAAAATATTGATTCTTCCAATCAACAACCACAGGAGGTCTTCCTGATATTTTATTTTTGCTTTCTTGTTCAATTTATACATCAGTGTTTTAGAATTGTCCTTGTATATCTTCATCAATGCTTTGTGAAAATTTATCTCTAATGATTTTATTTCATTTTCATTTTTTATTTGCTTATTTATTAGCATGTTTGTAGTAAGTCACGCTTATGTTTCCGGTGGAGGGTTGGTCCATGATGGGCTCCTCATGGTGACAAAGTCTCCATGTGGCTTTGTTCTGTGTTTCTTTAGTGGCCAGCAATGGTGAGCATTTTTTTATGTATTTGTGTTTCTTCTTCTGAGAAATATATGTTCTTCATTTCACTTGATCTTTTTATGTTTCTGCCTGTTCATTTTCTTTTATTATGGAATAGATATGAGCAAATGCCTCATTCCTCATACATGAACAGGACTCTTCTATTTCCAGCTAACTTCTTAATGTATTCATGAATGTTTTCATCCCTCTCTCATCCATGATGCGTACTAATGAGCAAGATACACATAGTATGTGTTGTTGATACCTGCCATGAATAAAATAAATGTGCAAATAGGTTCTTTATCCTATTCCAACAATTACCTAAACTTTAAATAAGTGGATATTTTCTTTTTCTTTTGGAACTGGGAATCAAATTTAGCACATTGCACTTGCCAGGTAGGCACTTTTGCCCCCAAGCTATCTCCCTGGGCCCACTAGATCTCTTTTGATCTAATCTTATGATATATCCAGAAAGAAAAGCTTTGGAATATGCATTGATAGTATCTCTCTCAATTTTGCCACTTACTAATATAAATAAATCTTCAATTTGCTTTCTATGGAAACTTTACCCATTGGATTTTATTTTCAAAATCACATTAAAATGCATTTGTTGTACAAGGAACTCCATTATGAGTACCTAAAGTTTATACATGTCTTATATCCAATCTACAGACTTTTACAATTACTAACCATGGAGTAACAGCATGTGAAATTCTCTGCGGAGTTAGTAAGGTTAGGGTGTGACTTCAGCCCTAACGTGGTTAATCAAACGACTCAAGTTTTGATCCACTTTGCTGAGAAATTTGCGGAATTTTTATACCTACACTTCTCAATTCCTTCATATCTGTCCAGTTGGCAGTGACATAGCTGGCTTTTCCTTAATTGAAACACTTTGTGGGCATTTAAGTGAAGCTTTAACAAATGCCTTGCAGATATTTTCTCTGGCAGTTACGCTTTCTGTACAGATGCTAGAAACAGCCATGAAGACACCGATGCCAGTGTAAACCTAGGACTTAATGTAGGAGGCATTTGAGAGATAAATATAGAAATGTAAGTTGTGAGGGTAAGTGGTAACCAGCAGAGGCCAGATACTCAGGAACTATATAAACTTGGACTTAGGATTCCTCAAAGGATCCTACCATCTACCACTTTTTAAGCGTACACTTTATTTTTTGTTTTTAAATGAGTTAAGCTGAGTTAGGAAGATAACTCAGCTGTCTAAGCACCTGCCTGGCAGCGCTACGGCCCGGGTTCCATTCCCGTTGCTGTATGCCATGCCACCCTGGAAGCCCCTGGCTTTCTGTGTCCAGGATGGTGCACTCCTATAATCCCAGTGCTGGGGAGGCTCAGGCAACATTATCACTACAGGTCCAACCAGCATGGGGACGGGGGCAGGGAGATAGCTCAGAAGAATAAGTGCTTGCCTAGCAAGTGCAAGGACCTGAGTTCAGTCCCTGGTTCCACCAAAAAGAAATGAGAATAAATAAACAAATAAAATGATCTTAAGAATGGTGCTTTTGCTCTTGCCAGTGGGATTTTTTACATAGAGCTTAACTTTTAGCTTTAGAATGCTATACGATGATAAGACAGATGATAAGACAAATAAATGTACATTTTCTTGTTTAAATCTGTAATGCACATGGTACATTGCAAGCTCTAAATTTTGGTTTTTTAAAATAAATTTCTTGAAATAAATACTTATATTTCATCTTATACTAAACATAGTTAATTTGTATCCATCAGATATTACAGATTTCCTGAGAGGCATACCTTTCAAATTTGCTATACATGCCATAACTACAATTTTTTTTTAAAATAAGCCATTTGAAATAAGAAATTTGCAATCATTTATGCTAGTTTGTGATAGAAATTTTTCCTGCTTATGAGGTAGCTTGAATGTGTGCCAAATCTGCAGAGATTCCTGGAACACATGTCAGTGACAAGGATATAGGAACATAAAAGATTTCTAAAAATTAAAATAATTTGATATGCTATTCTAAAACTACTTGTTGATGTTTAGGATTTGCAAGGGGAACAATACAACACAGAGCACATATTTTCTAAAATAATTTGATAATGAATCATTCAAGGAATGATAGACAGGAGTGCAGGAAATGTGCCCGCACACTGAAGACCAAAGAATTCAGCTGAGGGCCGGGACCCCACAATAGTGTCCCGCTCGTGTATGGCTGATGACCTAGAGCTCTGAACGAGCTTCCCTCAAGTCCACCTGCAAGCCTAGTGCCCACGACAAAGTCTCATGCAGGCCTGCTTTCACAGCCTTGTGCAGAGAAGGCCCAAAGGTTGGTGGAGGAGGCTACAAAGTCCATGCCAGCACGACCAAAGATCGGTGTTAACAGGCCGAGAGATCTGAACTGGAGCCCGGAAGGGGCACCCCAAGTAGGAACCAGAGCTCCCCTCAAAAGTACCACAGCTATCCTTAGGGACAGTGAGGTTACTGGCATGAGGAAAGCTGAGCTGCCGTAAGGAAAGCCAATGTGACCAGCTTCTCCACGAGGCTGAACAGCGCACCATCTTGCCCTCTGGAGCCAGGAAGTGATGCGAAAGATGAGGAAAAGAGCTCCCCAAAATGAGCCCCAGCCATTCTCAGGGACAAGGTCCCAAGCTCTTCCTCCAACAGGAAGTGCCAAGTTCACCTGGGAAGGCAGCACGATGAGTGCATCCAGCACGATAGCCCTGGAGAACCAGCAGCTTCCAGCAGCTTCTATAGCAGCCTCTACCCACTCTTCTCCAGCTCTGCCTCCTATGCGGGGCGGCACTCCTGTGGTGGGCCTCCGCACCCAGCGTCATGCTAGTGCTGCTCAGCTGGGTGTAACAAGCTCACCAACCACCAGCTGGAATCCAGCACACGAGGCGTTGTTATCTATCCCACTATCTCCCATTTGAAGAGATCAGTTTTTACATTTTAAGACAAAATTATCCCCATGAAAAGTTAAAGAACAAAGGAAATAGCATAACACTGAATAAACTGCAGTGTCTACTCAGGTACTTTATCTATTGTATTATAAACTTTTTCAAAACTATAAATTAAACATAATTATGTTTATGGGAGAAATACTAAATGAAGTTTGATGAATTGCAGATAACATATTTGATCTCAGTTTTCTCTGACATATAAATACTTCAATGTGAAATAGCAAGAAGCATTACTTCACCTGAAACCTTAAGAAAGGCAATCTTTTTTTTTTTTTTTTTTCCTTTTGAGACAGGGTCTCGCTATGCAGTTCAGGCTGGCCTTGAGCTCACTTTTGTAGACCAGGCTGGTCTTGAACTCGCACTAATCCTCCTGTCTCAGCCTCCCAAGTGCTGGGATTACAGGCATGCGCCACCACGCCCGGCTTCCGCTTCTATTTATGATTCAACAGAAGGCATCCTCAGTTCCTCAGTGAATACCAGTGTCACATCATCGTGTCTACTCTGCAACCGGGCTATGAGGAACAAACTTACATCCGGGTCTGTCTATAGTCTCATATGTGGTCTTTTTTTTTTTTTTTTTTTTTTTTTTTTTTTTTTTTTTTTTTTTTTTTTTTTTTTTTTTTTTTTTTTTTTTTTTTTTTTTTTTTTTTTTTTTTTTTTTTTTTTAATTTTATTTATTTATTTTTGTCTTGTTTCAGAACCTTTTTTGTTTATTCACTCATTTTTATGGCCGGCTCAGCCCACCCCAAGGACAGGGCTGGCATAGCATGTGGTGCCGGGGATCGAACCGCGGTCCCTGAAGCCGCCCAAGCTTTCCCAAGCAGGCGCTTTAGACCACTGAGCCATCCCGCCGGGCCTCTCATATGTGGTCTTTGTGAAGTTTTTTTTTTAAATTTTGGGGATGCAAGTAGCAATTTTTCTTTTGCATAATTCTGATGATATTTGTTTCAAATATATAAAATACACACACAAGCTATCATAGCATTTTTTTCATATTTTAGGGAAGGGTCTACGGGATGTTCAGGGTCTCGCTACTAGATCAGAGTCACAGTGATCCACCTGTTTACAGCCTTTCAAGTGGTGGGGTTACAAATGTGTGCCACCATGTCCAGTCTCAATCACTGTCTCAGTGCGTCCCAGGGATGGCACAGCAGGTAGGGGGATCAAACTCCTGACACCCGCAGCTGCTTGCAGGTACTTTAATCCACTGAGATATTTGGCTGTCCTTCAATAGCATTTACTATCCTGGACTATTTTTCATATTTAGGGATATAATAAAAAAGAAATAGATTAGCATATTTCAAACATACTACATGAAGATAACTAATTCAATAAAATAAGAATCAAGTACACTAGCTAAATCTTCTGATTGAAGGAGTTTGAAACCATTGAAGAGAAATTACGATACTCTGTGTCATATGACCTAAGAATATGAAATATTTTTGAAGTAATCAAATTTAAGCTGAAACTTTTGATTATGAAACTCAAGTGTGAAGCTGGGATGTATATGTGTAAAAGGCAGGAATATAAAGTCCTTGTGAAATAGTAGTTCACTATAAGAAGCAAAATATCCTATAAGTAAGTAGACTTTTCAAAATCCAAGAGTTGCAAATAAGTGATTTAAAAGTAGGAAACATTAAACCTCATAAACACACACACACACACACACACACACATTTTTATTAGAGAAAGCTGTCAAATTTTGTGAGGTCAACTGTGTGTATGTGTGTTTCCATGATATGAGTGCTTTTACTTATTTACTTTATTATTTTGTCTTTTTGAGACAGAGTCTTACTATGAAGTTCAGCTTGGCCCTGAACTCACCTTGTAACCTAGGCAGACATAGATCTCACAGAGATGCTCCTGCCTCAGCCTCTCCAGTGCTTGGATTGCAAGCATGTAGTACCACACTCAGCCTTGAGTGGATCTGTGTTTAGCAAGTTTAATTTTTTTTGTATTCTTAAGGCGCAAATATGTGCATATTTACAAGAATTTTTTTCTGCTGGTGGAAAAAGAAAAACACAGACAGTAAAAGAATTTTTAAGATTTATTTAGTGAGAGTACGGTATAGAAAGAAAAATAATGAACATACAGCTCTAGAACACTGATTGTCTAAGTCATGACTTTGTGGGCACAAACCCATTTTGGCAAAGAAAAGGTGCATTTTCTTAAACATGACTCATCTTTGTTTGACTCCACCACCTTTATTTTTAGATTTCATACCGTCGACATGATCATGGTGATATCTGCTAATAATTATTTCCTTCGAGCATTCTGCTTTGTCCCTAGGGAGAAGCTAATGGACGAGTGTTGTGAAGCCCCCTGCTTCTCTTTTCCCAGCTCATGGTGCTGCCTATTAGTGCTTCACAATTATCTGATAGAGCCAGGCCTGCTCTTGAGAAAGGAGTTGTAGCACTTAGTTCATGAAATTGTCTTCCAGACCAATTCATACCTCTAATTTAGGTCTCAGAGTAACACTGAGACTTCCTTGAATTCCCAAGTCTGGGCGAGGTGTTTTTTCAAGTGTGACAGTAGTAGCACTTCTTATACTCTCGTGGAAAATAACGATGAATGAACTACTAAAAAATCCTCCACCATGGATGTGAGGAAAGAGCTTATGCCTTTAAAGTAACTACATTGTCACTGCTAGCCTGTAACTATGCTCCTGGGGATCACGACCTCTTAGCATCGGGAGACTGCAGGTACAAGTTCACACCAAATCACAACTGAAAATTCCGTTTTTAGCTGTACTGTGGGAGTCTGTTAGTTATGGAAGGAGTAAATAAAACACTTTCACACATTCTGAATTTCTGCAGCTTACTTCTGAGTGCTGTGGTTTAAAAGTGAATATAAAGTTTTGAAAACATGAACAAGGATAATATGTCAATTTTGTGACACAAAGTAATTGTTCTGAGAATGAATCTACACAAGATTTTATTTTATTAAGTTAGATACCATTCCATGATAATGTACATTTTATAAAAATCTTAAACTAAAATGGACTGTTCCTTCTTTCTTTCTTTCTTTCTTTCTTTCCTTCTTTCTTTCTTCCTTCCTTCCTTCCTTCCTTCCTTCCTTCCTTCCTTCTTTCTTTTCTTTCTTTATATTTGGTACGGGATCTCACTACACAGTTTTGCCTCATAGTGCCCCTCCTATTTTCAGCCTCCCCAACACTGGGACTGCAAGCATGTGCCAACATGCCTGATCTCCATGGCATGCTCAACATGCCCAGCAGGCAGAAGCTGTGCGATCAAACAGTCCAGTGCCTTCCTAAGCAGGCAGTGAGTCTACTGAACTGTCTTCCCAGCCCTTGAATGATAATTTAAGAGGGGACCTCACTTTAAAAAGTGAAAGATATTACAATTTACTTTAAGAAGATCAACTTAGGCTTACAAATGTATAAATACATACATAAGTACACATATTACATATGAATTTAGAGTTCACATATTTGCATATATGAAATATAATTTAAATAAATAAGCACACATAACTGTGTTGTTGTATGAAAATCAGTTTAGTGAACTTTTTCTCCATATAGTTATTTTGATTAATCATAGGACATCAGAATAATATAAGAATTAGATAAAAACAAATGTACCTTTGATGCATGAAAAGGTTACAGTGGAAGCAAAAATGTATAGTATAGATATTGTAGTCATTTATGACCATGTTATAAAGCAGAGAAACCTTCCATTCATATCCTGCTGTTTTCTATCTTTCCAGAGTGTTGGTATTACTGGCACACTCTATAATAATTTATAAAATCATATTTTTAAATTAGTGTAATCATTCCAGTAGGTTCTTTGCAGAGTTTATGGAAAAATTATAACAATGGGATACATAGAACAATTTTATGAGACATTAAATTCATGCATATATGATGTCCAGTGGAAGACTTGTCTTTTACTTTGTATAAAAATGTACAGTTACCCGGAGTACACATTACAAATTAGATCAAATCTGTGACAAGTGGGGTCCAGCCTGTGAAATGGACTGGGGCCATTTCCATCTTGGAAACTAGCGTACCCTAAAGAGGAGGTACTTTTGGATAGTCTGAAAGAGTTTAGGACTGCTTTGAAAAATATGGAAAGGAGTTTCCAGGGAAAATCATAAACATAGGAAAGTCATTTTTCATGAGAGCAATAGGAGAGGTCTTCAGGGGAAAAGGAAAAATATAGAAAAGTGTGCAAGTGAAACATTAGGTGATTAATAGGTATGTGCAGAGAAAATACTCGAGCAGAAATGTAATGGTAGTTAACTAATTTAATTGCATGTGTCTAATATTGCCACAAGCTTATCACTAATTTAGCCAAAATGAGCACATACCTATGTGCAAAACAGCAGAGCAAGAGAAGGGGCTCAGATTCAGTCCTGAAACCTTCATCTCTAGTAGAGAATTTCTATTTTACTTCCCTAAAAGGAGCTAAAGAAGGAAATACCATTTTTGTTAATTATTCACAAAAAGACTTAGTCTCCTCTTAAGATTTAAAAAATACTAAAATATTTTGGACCCAGGGAGCAAGATTCATAGTGTACATAAAATAGAAATCAAAAGGTATAATTTTTTATGATATGCTCAACAGTAACATTTGAATAGAAAGACAGATAGATAGATGTAAATATATAGATATATGTATAACCCAGGGTCTTGATACTGAGCTACATCTTTATCCCCAGCCCCCTTTTCCATTTTTATTTTGTGGCTGATTCCTTTTATGACCCTGAGTTGCCAAGGCTACATATTAAGTAATTTCTGTCTCAGCCTATCATGCTGCAGGGTCACATGAACACTCCACACTCTTATTCTAATTATAAACTTTAGATAAAAATTATGTCCTATGAATGGAATAATGGATGAGCATTTGTAATCTTTAAATTCTTGCATTTCTCAAACATGTGGTCCTAACTTTCGACAATTTCACAGGAGAAAAGTCATGTTGATCTTGCAAGTTGATTCAAGTGGCCTCACTTATTTTCACTTCATTATAGAGCTGCATATAAAAAGTATTCAAAATACACGGTGAACATGTGTTAGAATATATTTGTTTGTTGGTTTGTTTGTTTTTGTGGTATCAGGGATCGAACTCGGGACCTTATGCTTGTCAGGCAAGCACTTATTCCAATGAGCTATCTCGCTGGCATCATACATTTTAAAATTTATTACAACAGAAGACACCCCCTTTATCCTTTCAACGTTCCCTCACCGTGTCACACTGAGGCCTTTGCTCTTGTCACTTTAGAAGCAGTCTGGAGGTCCTGCTTTGGCGAACACAGCTGCCAGCTCCCAGGTCTCTGCGCTGAGCTACATCCGGCCAGCCACTGAAAAGTCTGGCCCGCCAAGTGCGAGGATGTCCTTGTTTGCCTTCTTCACCAATTCTGTTGTCGAGAGACTTGTGGCTCTTCCTCTCCAAAATCAATTGATCATGAAAGACATGTTTGTCATGGAATCAGGACGTCAAAGCAGCCATGGCTTCACATGTAGAGGAACTTACCATAGAGGACCACCTCTAAATTCACTTCAGAAAGTGGCAGCTATGAGGGGAGAAACATGTTTAAAGTGCAGGGCTTTGTTCTGAAGAGGGTTAAAGGTCATGCCCCACTTACTAATGTTTTTAAGTTTGAATATTCACCTTACTTTAGCTCACGCCTCGTGTTCAATCCCTGTGTCTTACCTGCTACTATAAATGCTCTGCCTACAAATAGGCTTTTTTTTTTTTTTTTTTTTTTGTCTTTTTGAGACAGGGTGTCACTATGCGGTTCAGGCTGGCCTTCAACTCACTTTTGTAGCCCAGGCTGGTCTCGAACTTGCACTAATCCTCCCGCCCCAGCCTCCCAAGTGCTAGGATTACAGGCGTGCGCCACCACACCCGGCTCAAATAGGCTGTTAAATCATTATGCCTTACTATGTTCCTATTAATTCGCATATAGCTAGATTTGGCAGTTTTATCCAATGATAATTAGTCCAAATCAGTTTTTAACATTGAGGTATGAAGAACTGCATCACATTCTAAGAATGACAGAAAAGCTTCATGAACATAAGCTACCAAATATGTTCATTTCTATGGAAGTCCTCAAATGACACTACTATAAGAGTTTCTGATAGAAATCTTGTAGGGTTGTGTCCAGCATTGCAAAGATCCTTCTAAAGTGGTGGCTTCGCCAGAGCTTCATTGTCTCAGCTCCCTCTGGAGGCTAAATCGAGTAATGCTAGTCCCTTCTGACTGGGATTTGAAGGAAGACAATAGATCTTCATTCAGTTTCTAGAAGGCTTTTCAATCAATGGCAGTAGCCTGGCAACAGCAATTTGCAAACCCTGTCCTTTATTAAAATTCACTGTTGCTCTCAGAGTTAGAGAACTATAATTTGAGAGATCTGAGCAAGTCCAAGAAGAAATAGCCTTTTATATAATCACTTTCGAAAGTTGCTATATAATTAAACACATGTGCAATTAATTTCAAGCAAAAGCAGCATCCATTATGTAGTGGCGATTTGCTTTGTACAAGGCCTGGCTTATGCAGCAGCAGCGATATGATGTCAAGTGTTACAACTTGGCATGATTCCAGTATGTGGACAATTCCTTGAAAGTCCTATCAGAAAGCATTGTTTTTACATGGCTTCACTTTCCTCCAGTTTGTGAGTCTGTCTCAGTAGGAAGCATGTGACATACTAATTGTGGCCATGAGAGTTGAAACTCTAGGGTAGACGATACCAGTGAGTCTATTTTGAAGTCTCTTATAAATTTTTTTTTTCTTGATTGGAGACAAAACTACATGGAAAATTGCCTCCTTTATTTTTAGACAGTCTTATTGGACAATTTGTTAAATGCATTTGTAAATGAACTAATGATGCAGTGATTAGGCTTATATTGGGTAAAATCAAAATAAACTTGCTGCAATAGGTCTTTTTTTTTTTTTTTTTTAATCGCATGCTACCTCTTTTTACAATGCCTTGGTTGTACTAGTGGCCAACATCAAGAGGCATTTAAAGATAATATATATGTATTACTTAGCAAAACTGTTGAAATATTATGAAATTATATTTTACTACTTAGTACTATGTGATTTCATAAACAGGTTTTCTTTATGGTGTGTTTTCTCTGTAATGCCACACCCTCATCAAACAAGTAAAAAATAAAACAAATTCACAACTAATTTACTTTTGAGCTCAAGATTTAGGTGATGTTTAATTTAGATCATTCTGAGAAACCTCATCAATAAAAAAGATTGGAAGAGTACAGTTCTGGGAAGATTGTGAAATTTGCTGTTTCTAATTTCAATTAACCTTTGATAATGAACTACATGAGGATTTTGAAATTGTACAATGCATGAGGACAACAGTATGAAATGACAGTGGCTATGTTCTCAGTGAACTTTGCTCCCCCCACTGAAACTATGCCAGCAGAGGTTCAGAAAATAAAGGATTGCAATGCAGAATTTCAAAATAAAATGATTATTTTTCAGCTTTTTTTGGAATCAATCCAGCAAAATTGTCATCACAGGGAAGGATCTGAGTCCACAAGGAACCACATGGAATCGAATCTACTTCACAATACCACCAGGAGGGCTTTAGCAGGAAGTAGACTCCAGTTAAGGTAGAGGCAGCAAAGGGCTGGGGAGGCTGCCTCCAAGCTGATAGCAGTTCTTGCCTCCTGGCCAGCTCTCCACTTAAGCCGAATTAATTCAACAGCATATAGTGAGCATTCTCTGGCCTTCAGGCACTGTTTGAAACTCTAGCAACTGTTGATGAATAGCTACAGATTCTAATCTGAAGACAGTTTTGTTTGCCCAGATAGTAAACAGGTAAATATGAAGCTCAGTGATTATTTTCCATAACTACTGGAGTAAGGGAGACAATGCAAAGGCCACTGGAGGTGCTGACCTTTAAGGTGAGCTCGGAAGGAGGAAGAGAGTCTAGACATGGATTGCTTTGCTCAATTTCTCTTTCCTTCTTTCTTTCTTTCTTTCTTCTCCATCTTTTTGTCTCTCTCCTCATTTCTTCCATCTCTGTCTCTGTCTCTCTGTGTTTCTCTTTCCCCCTTCCCCTCTGTCTCTCTCTGTCCCTCTGTCTCTCTGTCTCTCTCTGTCTCTCCCTGTGTCTGACTCTGTCTCTCTCGTTCTTTCTTTCTTTCTCTCTCTTTCTCTTTCTTTCTTCTCCATCTTTTTGTCTTTCTCATTTCTTCCATCTCTGTCTCTGTCTCTCTGTGTGTGTCTCTCTCTCCCTTCCTCTCTGTCTCTGTCTCTCTGTCTCTGTCTCTGTCTCTGTCTCTGTCTCTGTCTCTGTGTCTGTCTGTCTCTCTCTCTCTCTTTTCCCAAGGAACTGGAACCCTGCTGAGTGCAGTGGAGTATTTTCTAACAGAGGGAAACTTAAACATTTTAGGCCGTGGAGTGTGTTACACAAGAAACAAGAGTCAGTTCAAGTAACACTGGAAGCACTACACTCTATTACCTTTGAAGGTTATTGATACTATCTAAATATTCATTGTTGTGAGACTAGAATGGCACTAGGCTGATCAACTAGGAGCAGACCACAGCGGCTAGCTGCAAGACTTTGTAGAAATTCTCCTTTCTCAGCCTCCCCAGTGCAGGCATTACAGGCATGCATCACACCAAGTTTTAGTCATGCTGCAGGGTTGGCACAGCATGCCATACCAGGGAACGAGTCCAGGTTCTTGCACTTGCCAGACAGGTGCTTAGACCACTGAGCTATCTTCCCAGCATGAAGATTTTTATCTCTTTCCAAATCTAAAAATTTCTTCTGCAGTATAATTTGAACAGAAAAGCATTACTTCACATGTAACAACTTTAACAATTTATTTTACAAAGGCAAGAGAGTTATCCTTGTAGGATCCACTGGAAATGATTATGGAGTTCTGTCTGGAGACCCAAGGGAAGTTAATAGGCAGCTGGCATAAGCAAGTAATAATTGTGATAATAAGAAACACTAATAGCATATATTTCAGTGTCGGGCAGCATGCCAGGCAAGATGTTAGCACGGAGCCAGTGCGCTATCATGAAATTCTCAGAGCAGCCACACAGTCTTGGGCCTTTGCCTGAGTCTGTATGCATGAAATGTGGCAGGGAGACCGGGTGACTTGTTCCGAATGGTTACTCTGCTTACACGTGGCACAGCTAATAGGGGTCCTCATCAGTTTCAGTGTCAATCCGCAGTGCCAACTGCTGCCCAGTAACAACGGGCAGCTTGCATTGATCTTTTAGGCCTATGGGAGTAGGTAAGCAGTCAGGCATTGATTATTTCAACAGCGGGTCACTCATGTTACTGTGTTTATGCACTCGCAATGGTACTAATGATTCTATGTGCCTGTGGAATATAGGTGTGGGACGCTGACACTCTGTGTATGATACTTTGCTCAATAAATAAGCTTTTATCTTAAATGAATCCCTCCCGTTAATTCTTTTCACCTGAAACAAAATAGTATTTCTTAGTAAACAGACAAATAAATTGCATCTTTTAAGATCATAAAGTCACTTAATAATATTCATAACTTTTACCATCTATAATTGAGAGATAAATAAATTATGAAGCATCCTGTACTATATTGTAGTTAAAATGCATATATTTCCTCAGAAAAAGGCTGCATAATCAAATGCCTTTTTGACAATCTGTGTGTGGCACAATGTATGTTTTTGAAAAAAAATAAAAAGAATCACAATAATAATAAGTGTTTCCATGGTAAATGTGTCTTAAGTTTTAATGTGTATCCAGTGCCCTAATAATCCAATCAGTATTACATACAAAGGAACTGAAATGTATCCTGTAGACATGCCAACTGCCCAATAGGAATGTCAGCAGTCTGTGCTACAAGCATATACTAGTACAAAAGAAAAAAGAAAAAGGAAGAATGTGTACACACAAAAATAAATAAATAAATAAAATGGTATCAAGTAATATTCAATCTCATATTGCATCACGGTTTCTTTGCCCTTCCCAGATGCTACTCCCCGGGGGTATTATCCCTTCATCCTCACAGGGCTGCTGTGTGGCCTCTGGTGTGAGTCACCACACTTAGTCTGTGCATATTTATGGAGCACTTATGTTCTATGTGCTGGGTTACAATATAATAATGTACCGGTAGGCTTGGGCCATGTTCCTCTGGAAAGTATGGGCAACGATATCTGAAGAATGTTCCACAGAGCTGTTAAAGTTCCTGAAGGCCTTAGTGAGTCTGGAGCTGGATTTCAGAAAGTTACCTCACTTTCCTACATGTTTTATAACAGCAATGTAGAAACTTAGTGTAAGACAATGAGCTTAAGTTGTGGGTGTCATTGATACCATGAATATTTGAGGCTTTATGCAGTTTAAAATAAAAAGCCATGATAGATTCCTACAAATGGAACTGATTTTTTTAATAAATGTCAGCATTTGAATATGTCATTTTCGGCAAATGAGAAGGTTCGAGGTGATTCCATTAGAGCATTTTAATCCCAATGCCTCTTGTTTTGATTTCACTTGGGTTCTACTGTCTTACTTATAGATAAATTTGTGAAAGTGTTTCATACATTATGCTGATTATGGTTTAAAATGTAAATGAACCAACTATATGCAGGAGGATCTTCACAAGCCGTTCCTGCTACTCATCTGTCTGTATAGCCTCATGGCCTACACTCTCCTCAGTCCAATCTACCCATCTTTCTTAATGCATAAATATTACCTACCTTTACCTTTTGACTTTGCAAAATGTACCTAGTCAGTATATGTTGTTCCATCCTCACTAATTTAAAATACAGCTCAAATTGTGTGTGTGTGTGTGTGTGTGTGTGTGTGTGTGTCTGTGCATTATCTAAGTAAAATTAAATGACTTTGTTTGGTTAGTTTTTCACTTTTTCCTCAATGGCCCTGCATGCACGTACATTACTGTTTAATTTATTCTTCTCACATTACTGTGAGAAATACCCAGCACCTAAAATGAAGAAAGGTAAGGTTTATTTCGCTCACAGTTACTGGAGGATTTAGTTAATACCCAGCTGGCTCCAAGGCAATGTGACACAGGGCAGAGAGCATCCAGGTCATGGCACAAAACAGCAACAATGACAGCAGGCCAACACTGACAACACACACAGAAAGAGAATCTGTCCCTCATTCTTTTTAATATTACGTTCAGGCTCTCTGTTCCAGGTTCAGCATAGCACTCACAGTAATATTCCCGGCAGTACTAAGAGCTATAATCCCAGTGGATCACCCATAATCCCAGTGGATGATGAGTTAATGTCTAAATCTAGAGGTCCCTGCCCAACAGCTGCATGAGGCTTTGGAGGGATAACTAGACTCAAACCATGACAATCGCCAATATTTAAATTTTTGAAAAGTAAATGAGATTTTCTTCTACTTATGGTTAAATAGCTACAGAATAGAAAGATTTCTTGAAAGACATGCCATCTTGATGCATAGAAATCCAATAAGGAATTGATGAATAATTAATTAATTAATAAATTAATTAATGCATGAATCATACATTAACAATAGATCCTTGAAGACAGACACTAAACACATGTGTTGGAGCTGAACATCTGTCTACTTTCTAGATTCTAAACTGATTTGGAGACTAGTCATGAAAATCAAATATGAATCAAGATATTAGGTTTATTGCACTAAAGTTAGAAAGGAAATTACAGGGATTCCAGGCTCTTGGTTCCCGCTTTATTTTATAGCCCTTCACAAACACCCTATTCATCTACTAATTGAATATATGAAAAGGTCGAAGTTCATCTTTAGGACCAGACACTCTACAGTGATTTCCTATGTTTTTTTTTTTTTTTTTTTTTTTTTTTTTTTTTTTTTTTTTTTTTTTTTTTTTTTTTTTTTTTTTTTGACTTCCTATGTTTAAAGCCAAACTAAAAAAAATAGGAATGCAGAGAACATTTGTAGGTGAATTGCTCAAAGAAGAAGGTACAAAAAGTAATCAATCTCTCATGAAACAAGGAAATGATTAAAATATCTTCGCGCACTTATTAGTCAATGACATTTTCTAATAATTGGATTAAAGGCATTTTCTAATAAATGAACACGAAAGAACTCCACCTTGGGAAGATACATTTTTATATTATCAGTTGTCTTCCAAAATCTATATGGAATGAATAGACAGCATTTCCTCTGATTGCAAATAAAGGAAAACAAGTTAATAAAATTAATCATACCTGGATACATTGGAATAAGCCCTTATACTCAGGAGTCTGTGACAGGAGAATTTTTAGCGCCAAGGAATTTGAGTCCATCCTCATGTGCATAGTAAAGCCTCATGTCAAAACTAATAATAGTAATATTACATACAAATTTGTTACAAAATATTTAAAATTTAGTAAAACTTAAATAGTAAGATATTTCATTCTGTAGCCATATAAAGCCAGTATTACAGCTCATACAATGATAGGAAATGCAATCTTCCATGCGATAGAGGAACTTTCCTTCCATAAGAATGAGCTCAAGAGTTTAAAGATTTTGCAAATAAAATACAAGGCGTAGATGAATAATCAGCACATGCCTGTAACCCCAGGCATATCGGAGGCTTAGGAACAAGGATCACTGAAGGAGCCAGCCTGGGCATCTTAAATCTTCACCAAGTTCCTGTCTGAAATGTAACAGAGATAAAATCCCCTTGAGATGTGGTTCTGTAGAAAGGCCCAGAGTTAAATTCTTAGTTTGTAAAAAAAACAAAAATAAAACACAGGATGTCCCTGTGATACTTAAGAAAAATTTATATAAATAATTATATTTTTACCGGGCATGGTGGCTCACGCCTGTAATCCCAGCACTTGGGAGGCTGAGGCAGGAGGATCAGTGTGCGTTCGAGACCACCCTGGGCTACAAAAGTGAGTTCAAGGCCAGCCTGAACTGCATAGTGAGACCCTGTCTCAAAAAGACAAAAAAAATTATATTTTTAATATAAAAAGTTAACTAGACTGCTTGTATATTTCTTGCAAGTACTACCCAATAAAGAAAATTATACTTGTCAGGAGAATTACTGTTTTTTCTCATCCAAAACTGCTTTTTAATATTCACTTCAAAAGCATTTTCTTTGTGAATTGTAAGACTGAGGTATTTAGATTTAAACTATTTCCATAAACATCCTGTGTTCCAGATACTTCAAAAACACGATTTATTTTTTCATAAAATATGAACTTTTTAAAGTAGTACCTGAAACTTGAAAAACACAAGAACATAAGCAGTTTTTGGAGTGGGGTAATTGTACTTACAGCAAATAGTTTTCAATACTGAGTATTTCTTGGAAAAACCGAAAGGACCAAAAAATACAATAGTGTCATACCATCTTGCTTCAGTGAAGGCTAAAAGATAACATAAGGACAGTCTTGTTTATGTCAGTAAGATTAGTAACTCAACTATCCCTTCAAATAATAAGGATTTAAAATAGATAAGCAATAAAAGTAAGGAGAAAAATCATACCAACATAACCAAGAACGTACTCTAAAGCAAAAGACATGAATTCTCACTACACTTCCAAAAACAGTTGATGAAAATAAATTCCCCAAAATGAAATACCCAAAACTCTTAAGTTTAAAAACATAGGCAGAATTTTTTTCAGAAGAAATAGAGAAAATGAGAACCTCAAATTCAAGATACAAAAATGAAGAATGGTTTTGATCTTTTGATGTAGTAAAAAGGGCACTCATACATTGTTGGTAAAAATGTAAATTAATATACTTAGTATTGAAAAATACATGGAGATTATTCCAAAAAGTAGAAGGTGAACTACTGTGTGTCCCAGAACTCTCATTTCATTACTGCAATATTCATATGGAACCAAGAGATGGAAAGTACCTAAATGTTCATCAAGAATAGACAATATAAAAATATATATACAGCAAAATATTATGAAGCAAAAAAAAGGACAAATTGTGTCATTCAACATAGATATATCTGGAGGATGCCATATTAACTGAATTAAACCCAGCACAGAGGTTTAGGGAGATAGCTCAGGAGTCTGAGAAACTGCCTGGCTAGCACAAGAACCTGGGTTCTATCCCTGGCACAGCATGCCCTGCCTGACCTTGAAACCTAGGCACACTGGGCCTGCAAGAAACTGGGGCTACTAGTACACACCTGTAATCTCAGTGCTGGAGAGGCAGAGATAGGAGAATTATCTGCCCTGTATGGTGAGATCCTGTAACAAAGAAAAACGACAGAAAGAAAGAAAGAAAGAAAGAACAAAAGAAAGAAGAGAGAGAAAGAAGAAAGAAGAAAAGAAAGAGGAAGGAAAGGAAGGAAGGAAGGAAGGAAGAAAGGAAAGAAAGAAAGAAAGAAAGAAAGAAAGAAAGAAAGAAAGATTTAAAATGTTAAACCAGGCACAGAAGAACAGGTGTTCTAGATTTTAACAGTTGAGCTTGTTAAAGTTATAACAAAACAAAGTTAGCTGAGGCAGATACAAACAAAGAGAATAGAGAATTTTTGAACAAAGCATGAAGCTTCAAGTTAGATGAAAGAAGAGCTTTAAGAGCTACTCAACCTTAGGGGGACCAAAGTCAAAAATCATGTACTGTGCATTTGAAAGTAACTGAGTATGTTTCAAATGTCTACAACAAAAAATAACAAGTGCAGACTGGAGAGATAGCTCGGTGGGCTAAGTGCCTGTCTGGCAAGCACAAGGACTCAAATTCAGTCTCTGCTACCACGTGCCACACAGGCCACTGTGATGGGCCATGGTGGTGTATGTTATCCCAGTCTTGGGGAGACTGAGATAGGAGGATCACTGTGAGACTGGGATGTGTAGTGAGAGCCTGTACCAAATATACTTAAAATATAATAATGGTGAACAAAGCTATGAATATGCTCATTAGCTTGACTTACTCATGCTAGATAGTGAAAATATATTCAAATATCATCTTGTAGCTCATAAATCTGTACAACTGTGATTTGTCAAAATCAAATATTTTCTCTTTCAAGGATTTCTACTCGTACAATTTCTGCTTGTATATTTCTTGCAAGTACTACCCAATAAAGAAATGAGCTTGGTGGAACACAATCTGTACCAGCTTTGATTTGAGCTTGGTGGAACACAATCTGTACCAGCATTGATTTCTTCAATAAATTATCAAAATATTCTTTAGCATACTATAAATGCTTGTATCATGTTTCGGATATGTGTATTTATCCTAAAAATAAATCTAAAGGATAGAGGATATCTTAAAAATAATCCATTTGAGTGTGTTGCTAGTATTCTCTGTAGCAAAGTAAAATATATGCCATGAGATATAAGAAAGCATTCCCCAAAAATAGGCAAATAGGAAATGGCTGAGAACTATTCTTTCTGGAGATATATCAAAAGGATGAAAGAAAGAAATTGTGGATGAATACGTTGACCTTCCACCCGGCAGTGTATCCGACCTCTGGCTCACGTCTTCGCAGATTGCCCCTGGTCCACTACACTGTACAGAAAATGCACATTTACTGCCCCAGAAATATCAAGATCTCTGCAGCTGAAGTTTATCTTTCTTGAACTGCTTCATCAGGTTTCAGTCCTTTCATTTCTTAATATTTCTCTTCAATCTACATTATCACCTAATAACATATTGGATATTGTTTATTATTTGATATAATGTCTGGATCTCTCGCCCACTGTCAACTGACAAATGTAATTCACAAGTTCCATGTGAAAGGGAGCATATATTTTCATTACTGCATCTCCAGTTTCTTGAGACCTTCTGTGACATGCATGAAGTGCTTCACAAACAAATGACTAGACTATTGCATAATAATAAATGAGCAAATTAAAGAAAATAATTCATAACATGCAGTAACAATCATTTCTAAATATATAAAAGGGTAATGGAAAATAACAAATCTGATTTAAATGCTAAAATAATTATATCCTGCATTACATGGGTTCCCCATATTATAAGAAATACACAAATATTTTTTATCATAGAAGTCAAAACATTATTGGGTAATAGTGGAATATTGTTAATGATATTCTCCTATGTAAGTCCCTTTCATTTGCTTTGATTTTCAAAAGGAAATTTTAGAAGAGTTCTTAGATCTGAGCTATTTTTTCATCTGACATTTCTTGCAAGATTTCATTTCAATAAATAGTTTCATTATACAGACTGCCATTGTCATTCTGAAGTGGTTTGGAGATATATGTCATTATAGAGTGTGCATGCATAAATAGGCATATTATTAATAATCAATGGCAATTAGCACACAATACACTTCCTCTTGAATTTAATTATATGCTTGATTAAGAGTGTTTTGGTACTTAATTAAAATAAGAAGGTCCAATGATACTTAATGCTCTCTTACATTCATATTATAATCCTAATAACTACAGGGCTCACTCGATCTGCGCATAGCCCCTATTAATGATCATCAGAAGAAAGCTTGCTCACTGCAGAAAGCCTGAAATGCAATTGGTCAGGTCACATCAGGGAAAGCTGTCTGTAGTCTGACAGGGAGAGTCTCGTGCAAGCGATTGAACAGAGAGACGATGGTCATAATTGCTTCCAAATAGTTTTTCATAGCCTTGGTGATGTCAATCTTATTGTAATATGTTATAAACTATACCCAGTAATGAAATTAGTTAGCATCAGTAACAAGCTGCTTAAAAGAATGAAATACCTTCTGCTTGTTAGAATCTGAAGGAAGATCAATGAACTGGTAACAAAGTAAACACATTACTGGGAAATCTTTGCTATGGTGAAATGTTATGTGATTCCAGTGGGGTGAAATCAGTCGTACTCCATAGACCCAAGGTGCATAAATACAAATTTTCTGAGGAAAATGAAGTCATGCATAAATGGCCATCGTTTCAGCATGAAACCAGCAACCATTAAATGAAGATTAGAATGCAGTGATATAAAGACATTCACAGCATAGTTAAAAGTCATAGTGGGCTCCCATTAATTTGCTTATACAGCCTAAATAAACCTCAGTAATCAAGATGATACCAAAACGGAAACTGAAATATCAAAAGCCTCATTGGCCATATAATACTGACTGACAGAGATGGAAATCAAAGCCAGATTTGTTGGATGTCATTCATTCATTGCCTAATGATGAGGTCATGTACAAGAATATAAACAAACTGAAACAAGTCTTGCTGTTATTTGAGTTTTTTTCCAGAGTTACAGAGCTGGCCCTGCAGGGAGGAAAGGTTAAACATCAATCTGGATGCATGGAATACTCAAGATTCGCTGTAGTCCCCGTTGCACAGGGAGGTGTTCTGGCTCATGGCATCCTCCCCCCACTGCTATCGTTTCAGGCTTCTTTTCTGATTGTTTTCTGCTGTTCACAATTCGGGGGTGAGGAGACAGCGACTCTAGTTAGCCTCAGTCAATGCCAGTGCCCAGCCTCAGCGTGGCAGTCCGCTTGCCGTACTAACTCCCTGCTAGCAAAGAGGTCCAGCCTAGAGCCTCTTCTGACTGTGTCTCATTCTCTTATTCTTTAAAAAGATGATTTTAGAAAGACTTCACAGGGCCCGACAGGATGGCTCAGTGGTCTAAAGCGCCTGCTTTGGAAAACTTAGGCGGCTGCAGGGACCGGGGTTCGATCCCCAACACCATATGCTGTGCCAGCCATAAAAATAAACAAACAAACAAAAGTTCTGAAGCAAGAAAAAAAAATAAAATACACGTTAAAAAATAAAAATAGCCGGGCGTGGTGGCTCACGCCTGTATTCCCAGCACTCGCGAGGCTGAGGCAGGAGGATTGATGCGAGTTCGAGACCAGCCTGGGCTACAAAAGTGAGCTCAGGACCAGCCTCAACTGCATAGCGAGACCCTGTCTCAAAAAAGACAAAAAAAAAAAAAAAAAAAAAAAAAAAAAAAAAAAAAAAAAAAAAAAAAAAAAAAAAAAAAAAAAAAAAAAAAAATTAAAAAAAAAAATAAATAAAAGACTTTACAAATGTGATAACATTTTTGCTTAGATGGTAATGTGTTCATATTGCCAAACATTGTTAGATTTGTGGTCAGGAGTTGGGGCAAGGAAATGTTAGTATCAGAAGCTGGAAAGGAACTGAGTCCTGTATAGTAGGCAGTGTTAGGTGGCGTGGTTTCTTAGGAAGATGTGATGGGTGAGCCACTCAGGCTCTTACTCCACAGGATGAGGTTTAAAAGAGCGTGGCAAAGTATGCCGTCTGCATTCAGCTTCCTGTGGCAAAGTTTTACAGCAAAGAGAAGAGATCAGGCATAAATTGGTTATTTTAAAAGAGAGAGAGAGGAAAAAAAAAACATACACTTTCAAGTTCTGGTGACTTAGGACTCGGAGGAACCAGCTGTTTCTATATAGCAAGCAATATTGCTTAGCAGAATCTCCCATTATATTTCTTAAGCCAAAGTGGGAAAGTGGCTGTGGGGTTAGGATCAAAGAAAGCATGGTGCATGCCAGGCTAAGGTTTTTCAGATAAGCTCAAGGTAGCACAAATCAAAAAGAATAAGAGACAAGGTTAGAAGAAGTGGGGCTTGCGGGTAGTGTTCCTTAGGTACATTCAAAGCACTAATAAATTACTGGAGGGAATTCTAGACCAATGACATTCTAATTTCTAACAAGCTACTGGAGGGAGGTTTAGTAAAATAACTTCTAGGTCTCCACTACAAAACGTTTTTTTATGGTTCACCTTCTAAGATAATTTTAAACACCAAACCTGCATTAACGAATGTTGAGCTAGACATTTCCTAAGACAGTCTAGTCTACTGAATACAGTGTGTGGACATGGAAGAGACTGAGAAGAAAGTGCAAGACAGAGGACAACTGTGGCAGATCAGAACTGGTCAGGGCACATAGCTTTTCATGACTCTTCTAATGGAATTTATTAATTTCCACGGTGTTGGACTATGAAACACTTTGCTTTCACAGTGGTGTACAACATTGTCTGCTCAGCCATGGCTCTGACTGGTGAGAAACTACACTGGGTCTTCTTGAACAGTCACAAATGCCACCACCAAGAGCCAGGCGTGGTGGCGCACACCTGTAATCCCAGCACTTGGGAGGCTGAGGCAGGAGCATCAGTGCAAAGTTCGAGACCAGCCTGGGCTACAAAAATGAGCTCAAGGCCAGCCTGAACTGCATAGTGAGACCCTGTCTCAAAAAGACAAAAAAAAAAAAAAAAATACAACCACCAAGAAACCTAGTCTGCATTTCTTGGAGACAGAGTAAGAAGCAGAAAGGAAAGGACATCGTCAGCAAGGAAGTGGAGGACGATATGGCTCTTTTCCTAACTTAAATTTAGCGAATCCTAAAAGTTTAGAAGTCAACAGTACAACAACCAATCTTATTTCAGAGGCAAAATAGCCTCAGTGACTGAGCAGCAGGATGAAAGACATCTAGATCCCGGATGACCCGAGTCTCTTCCCTCTTCCTGTACTCCTACCAGACAGACACAGCGATGCATACATAATGAACTGCTGTTTCATTTCTACCATTTCATTGGTTGTTCTTGCGACCACAGTAGCTATGGCAGCAGCAACAGCTTGGCAACAACCCCCACACAGTGAATTCCAAGTCTTTGGAAGCGTGACCCTCCACTAAATTCTTGCCTGAAATTAATTTTGTGGACTTTCCTGGGCATGCTTTCTACCCAAGCCAACCTATTTTACAAATTGCTAATATGCATGAGCATGTTTTGCTCTATGCTTGTATGGTTTATTTGACTCGACTCCTCTCCATCTAAAATCCTACTTATTTCATACAATAATTTTTCCTCTGTATGTATATAACATGTATAATTCCTCTTTATCTTTAAGTTTACCAAATCAACTTTATTATTTTATTTTTAGTAGGTCATATGCCTGTCTGATCATTCCAACTGAGCTATAAGTTCCAATAACGTAGAAATGCTGTCATATTCATTATAACTCCTTCACATTTATACCTTCGCATTCAATACTTGTTTAGTGCTGGTTTAATTTCTAAAATACAGTGCCATCTCTCACTCATCGTCTCTGATGATTATATAATATGATGAATTATTCTTGATCAGCTTAACACATCTTTTTAAAGAACTAAATTACTTTTATGCCAAGGTTTTAATACAGATGCTGTCCCAATTCTGTCATGAGTCAAGGAGTGGCTTCCTCTTTTTCTGTTAATCTGAATCAAGCTATCAAATGCTATTTCGTTTTCAATGTGGGATTTTTACAATTTTAGAAACTTTAAAGAGAGTGCAACACCTACTATGCCTTTCTGCTATATATTTTTTTTACATTTGTTTTGGTACTGAATCCTAATAAATATTTCATATTATATAACATTTTCCCCAGCTATCATAATACATGGGAATGTAGTTAACAAAAAATAACCTCTTATAAATTCAGTACAATAGATTTGTACATTTTCTTTCTCAATAGATTGAAAATCTTGAGCTACAAAAGGCATACATATATGAACCTGAAAGAAAATTAATGACCTCATTCAAAACTCAGAGCATTTTCAGTAACTATCTGTTTCCACATAAGATGCAATTTTTTTCTAAACTGTATTTGACAATTAATTTCAATCTGACTTGAAATGTTTTTCTGTATTGCCAGTAGACCTTACCAACATGCTCAATATTAACAGGGTTTTGTTAAACAGCATGCATTTTGGTTTTTGAAGTGGCACTGCTTTCTACATCTTCTTATGTCTTTCCCTTAGAAATACAGTCAGCTGGCCCACAGACTTACCATAAGATTTTTAAAGTGTTATGTCAACAGGTGTTGTTCTTAATGCTTGAAATACATTTTAACATTTTAATCAGTGTTCATCACTCCAACCCTATCAATCCAGTTATATCTTTCTCTTTTAGGAAGAATCGCTAAGTTTCTTAGCATCTTTCCATCTACTAATAATTCGTATGGATTCCCCTTCATTGTGTTAATACAGTGAGGAAAGTGAACGGCAGGTGCACCCTCTGAGCCTCTGGAAGTTCCACGATCACTTTTAAATTATTGAACGTGGCCTCACCTGTGTTCATGGACATCACAGCGAGGTCCTGGCCTGCCGAGGAGCTTAGAAATCGCACTCACAGACAGAAACTGCCTGAGAGAAGTGAGAACGCATTTTCTAGGAAGAGTATAATTACGCATTTGACTCACCAAGAACACACACTGCAGCTGTCACCTAGATCTCGCTGTGGTGTTGGTTTATAGGAGCTTCGTGCCTGTCCTTGCTTAGGCCTTTTCAGTGCCTGCAATAAAGGCCTTTTTAAAATCCAATATAATAATAATAATTAATAATAATGATGATACCCATCAGACTCCTGAGATAACTGTAATTCTGTTCTATACCACACGTTTCACCCAATTGTTTTGTGTTTAAATATTTGCTCTTACTCTGTGGGTTGATAATCTTTCATAATTTTTATTAACAAAATAATAAACAGATCCCTTTCTGCCTACCAGTGACACAGCATGATGAATTCTTGATACACAAAGATGAGTCAGATCGCCCATTCTCAAGATGTTCAGGGTACTGAGCAAGGAAATGTAGAAACAAATCAATTTCGCTCAGTTGTGCATGGTGAAAAAATTCCAGCGGGACATAATAGATGCAATAAATGACTCATAATATCCACAAAATATTTATTCAAACCAAAATCCCAAGTGAATCCTCAAACTGCACCATTTATATCTTGTGTAAATGAGATGGTTCTGTGTATGTGGTAGAGAATATTTTGTTTCTCTTTAAGTTAGACAAAATATTATTTAAGTGCTGTGAAGTGGGTGAGTGATATTAGGTACAAAACATTTCACTTCAGTTTGACGTTATGCTCTCTTAAATTATTTTTAACCATCTGGGAAATAAAACCCTGAGCCTAATTTTCTGTAAGAAGTACAAACAACTTGATTTTTACTTCCTTTAGTAGATATAATTCTACAGTGTTTTAAAGTATCATTAATTGATCTCAGCAGGATCATGCTTCATCTGTTTGACAAAGTAATTATGCAATTCTGTACTCATGGTGTCTTTGATCCCTTCTTTCGATTTTTCATTCTAATTTTCAACGTCAGCTTTTCTGCCTCATAATTTACTCAATATCCTGTCTTTCACAACTATTCATGTGCTCAAGACAATCGGAGGATTTTATTTTTAGAGCTAAGGTTGTTTTAATAGGGTTGTTAGTATAAATCACTCTTCTTTTGCTAAATTGCTTGATAGAGTTTTATTGAATTTCTCTGAGAAAATCAAGGCAAAACTTTTCTCTCCTGTAGTGCTTTATAAATGCTGTTTATTAGGATTTCATTTATATTTTGAACTTCTTAGTTTATTAACCTGTCTGGATTGTGTTTACTGTACTATTTTAAGTGTATTATTTGTTCATTATTTTGTCTGGCAACATACTTATTACATCATACAAACCTTTGATAAAAGAATCAATTTATTAAGAACACCTGTTGATATATTTGTGAATTAGATTGTACAATTTTCTGTCAGAACTTGAGATGAGACTTACAGTTCCCTTTATGACTAAGAGCAGCTGAATTTTGCCCATGACTCAATTACTGTATTTTTCTTACAAAGACATAAAGAATTACCTAACACTTTAATTAGCTCTTAATAAAATTTTGATACTTATGACCATGGCAATCACATCCAGTTTAGATGTGTCCTATACAAAACTGGTTGTAAAAACAGTGAAGTTTCAGCGCATTGAATAGCATTTTTCGAAGATCAAGTGCTTACTCAGCCTATGACTTATGTATATTTTCATGTGATAATATCAGTGGCCTTTTAATGTTAAGAGTTTCATATCAAAATTGTGCATATGCATCACTAATCTGTTGACATTTGTTAACACAAGTTTTCAGATCACAGACTGAATTACTATTAAATTAGTAAGCTCATAGAGCAAATGACGTATGATGCAAAAAGCCTCTGCTTAGAATGGGTTTCAGTCATTTATTTAGAATAATTTCCTTCTGAAGAGTTTACAAATTTCACTACCATACAATTAACAATGTAGTAGCCCTATTTTCTACGCAAATTCTGAAGAATATGTTCCGTGAATCTGTAATGATCCTTTGGGAATATTTTTCCACCATCTAGTTTCTATCCTAATATACTACTAAAACCCATTTTTAATATATGACTAAATCATGTAACTATTATAATACTTTGCTTCTTATGCTATCTGATTTCTAATATACTAGTTCGCTATCATTTTAGATTTTAATCTAAGTTTAAACCTAATGAGATCATAATTTATATCTCATTTCATTAAGAAATACATTTCAGATGTCTTCTGAAGACTAATTAAATTTTCTCATATATTCTTATTGTAATTCATTTTCTCCACATGTTATAATGTATACTCAGCAATCACTTGTTAATTATTTTCAATCACCAACAGGTTATAAACTCCATGAGAGCAAGACTATTTAAGGTTGTAGACTCCGAGGACCACTAAAGATAGATAGACACCTAATAATGACTTGCAGAATAACTGTATGCTTTTCCTATATAGAGATACACATGGACAAAACAACCTCAGGCATTTTGTACCGGGAAATCCAAGTACACTGTGTGCTAGCTGAGCCTGTGTCAAGTGACTTTAATTGAACATCTCACTTTTATCAGTGGAAACCTTTTTTGTGTGTGCAACTGGGGATTGAACTCAGGATCTTGCACTTGCCAGGCAGTACATGTGCCCTTGAGGTACCTCCCTAGTCCCCAGGAGACAATTTTCAATGGTGACTTTTTTGAGCTGAATGTTGGAAAATCAATGCCTAAATGACAAGAAAAAAGTATGAATGAGATTTTATATTCAGCAACAAAAGCTGACTTTTCAAATTGTTAATTCAGAAATCCTGGGCTGTGATAATGCCTTCACATATCACAGAGAAATGTTACTGTTAACTACTAAGAAATTTGGATGAATAAATTTTCATGTACCACTTGCCAAATAATGTATAGTTTTAAATTAAGACAAAATATTATTAGATTATCCCCTGTAGAATACAATTCAATATTTAAAATATTGTCAGTGTTCCCTAAATATACTTCTCTATCTAAATTGTTTTACAGTTACAATATTGTATGTTGTCAAAACTTATTTGTTGATAATTTCAATATCTAAAAAATACAATGATAACATAAAATATGAATTTCTCTATCTGAGAAATAGTTCTGACAGGAGTTGCTAATCACTTAGGGAGTATCTGCTTAGCATCTGCCCACATAGGACAGGGTAGCTCTGAATTTCTGGGGTGTTGTCCCTCTTCAGGACAGAGCACACTGAGCTAAGTGGTTTCCAAGGACATTGGATATACCCATAAATTCTAGCCAGAGCCCCTCAGCAAACCACCAGAGAGAGAGATTATCTTTTCCTGAAGATGAAACCATCCTTCAGGCATAGAAAACCCATATGTGAAAACCAGCTAACACCAGGGTATCCCCATTCGCTGCCCTCTGGTTGGGGCAGTCTTAGAGGGTGTCCCTTCCAGCTACCTAACCTGAAATCTTTCCTATCTTCCCTTTAACTTCCTAATTAAAGCCTTTTTCCCATGAAATTGTACTTCAGTTTTATTTTCCGCTTTTATTAAATGCACAGACCCATGACAGCCAACAACAGAACTTCAGATTTCTTTGCAGTGACCTTGTCAACTTGCCAAAATTGCTGAATGGAGTGTTTGTATTTTCTTGACTGGCATGACCTTAGGACAAAGATTCTGAGAATAGAATCCACATGAGGCTGGCATGGACCTGTAGTCCCAGTTCTTGGGAGGCTGAAAATGCAAGGATCACTATGAATGCAATCTCTGCACTAAGATTCTGTAGATCTTGTCCTGAATACATTTAGAAAAAATGGATTAGTGTTCACTTACCATTGTAGTCAAAGTAACTTTAAAGTATTTCTCCCTGAACGCCAATCCCATGTAATCTTTCCATGATCACCTAGGACTTAAAAATATTTCTAGTTCTTCTGATATGCCCATTTCTGGATTGGCTCTTTGAATTTTGGGACCCTCATTTTTTTTTATTTTAGTTCTTTATAAATTCTAGATGGAATACCTTTGTCTGCGTACTTATTAGTTAATTGTTTTTGAAATTTATGGGTTGTCTTTTCAGTCTGTTGATAATTTCTTTTGACGTGTAAGAACTCAGCAAGATGAGGTCCCAGTTGTTGATTATTTCAAGTGTTATGTGTTGTTATGGTTTATGTCTAGTTGTCCCCCCAAAGCCTTATGTAGTCATTGGGCAGAGACTTCTATAGATTGAGACATGACTCATGAGTCACTGGGATTATGTGTTTTAGTACTGATGGGATTATCATTCTGAGTAGGGTTGGGACCATGGGTATGGTCTAGGACGGATATTCTAAGGCAGAGAGCCTGATAGGAATATAAAGAGAGACAGAGAGACAGACTGGAGTTGTTGCTGCTGCTCTGCTGCCCTGTTTGATTGACTGCCTCTCTCACCATTTTGTTGCTGTTCCACTACCATGAGCTGGATGCTCTCTGCCCTGTTTCACTCAGCCTTGGGCCCGCCAAATATGGACTGAAACCTCCAGTAACTCTGAGCTAAATAAACCTTTCCTTCCTTCATTTTGAGTGTTGGGTGTTTGTCCCAGCAACAAGTAAAGAGTAACTAAGACACATGTGCATTTTGATTTTTATCCATGAACTGTTTGCCTACCCCAATATCGTCAAGGTATCCTCCTACTTTCTCTTCCAGGAGATTTAGTGTTTCTGTTTTAATATTTAGATCTTTAGTATCTTTTGACTTTAGTGCATGGTGGAACACCTGGGTCAAGTTTTAGTTTTCAGCTGGAGAGATCCAGTTTTTCCAGCACCATTTGTTAAAGAAGATATCTTTCAGATAAAAAAGTTTCATGTTTGTTTTATAGGTCTTGCTTTAACTGGGACTTAACCATCCAACAAAAAAATTTAATCACGAAACATAAACAACTAAAGCCAGATTAGTATGCTGAGCTTTAAAAGACTTATGTCAACAGCTTATGACTGTCAGTTTTGCCGATAACCCACTACTATCATGAAATAATGGACTATGCGTGCAATTACTTTCTGTTAGTTCAGTGAGAAGAAATATTTGTACCAATAGTATTTAGAAAAATTATCATGTGTACGCATTTTACTCTGAACAACTACCATGAAGACAATAATATGTATTGTATTAATTATGGTGGCTGTCCTACTAACATGTTTTGAAACTGTCTCATTGTTATTTCTTATTAAAACTAAAAAGGAATAAAAATATAAAAAAGAATGTTTCTATTATGTTTTATTTGGTTCACATAAAGCTTTAGATCAACATCAAAAAGCCATTTGTTGGCTAAAGGAGGGATAACTATAACATAACAACTCTGCTTTTAGATGTAATTTTCATTGGAAATAAATGGAGATAATGAGTTAACAATCTTACCTTTAAATTTGATAAGTGACACAAGTATTTTTCATCACATTGCTTATATCTCTTTATCTTAACAGTGATTTTATAATACTTGGACATAGTAAAATACTTCAAATATATATTATTGGTTTATGTTTTCTGTGAGGTTTTATCTCCAGTGGTCAAACCCTTAATGATATATATTTTCTTTAAAATGCATAAAATTAATATAACCTAGTTATTTCTGAAACAGTTGCCAATTAAAAGTTCATTTAATTCATAAGCTAGGTGAGCAGCACTATTTTTAAAATATCTAAATTAAGAGGTGATGTGCAATCAAAACGGGTTTGATAGTAGATTCGGTAGCTCCTTAGGCAATACCATATGCTCCTGGTTCTGCATCTCAAAGTGAACTGACCTCTTAGGGAGGTGTCACAAATTGACAACTTATGAACAGAGACTAGAGAATCAGGATGAATGCAACGCAAACATGATGACCCTAGACATTCTTCGTGAGTTACTCAGTTGTCAGAAGATAAGGAGCAAATGTTTCTATTTATGAGAGTAATAAAGATGGCCAGGCCTCAAAAGGAATTCCTAAGGGTTAAGACAGGCCATATATTAGATTTATTTTTCTATTTTGCTGTGACACAGCCTAAGATTTTTGTAGGTTTTTAAATCAATGATTTTTAAATGAATCAATTAATACATGGGTTTAGAAATGAATTAGCTGTAAGGCAGGAGCGGAGGTACTAAGGTTTTCTATTTTATTTTATTTATTTATTTATTTATTTATTTATTTATTTATTTATTTATTTATGCAGAACCAGCAATTCAACTCAGGCCTTTGTGCTTTCCAGACAAATGCTTATTCTGCTGAGCTATCTCCCCAGTCCCTAAGGTTTTATCCAAAGTTACTTTACATTCATTCTTCAACTGATGTGTTTTCAACTTTCGCTTTAAGTACTATTTTGTTCCGGTGGCTGTGTCTGTTCATTTAAGCCAGTGATGAGTCTGAGTATGACAACTAGCATTTTCTAGTTCTGGCATTTTCCTTTTTTCTGTTCACCTAAGTCCTTCCTGTGAAATAACCTGGAAACTTTGTTCTCTGCAATATATAATAACTACACAGCAATTGGAGTCTTGACCTTAATTATTTTTAGTGAGTGAAAGGCAGTGGAGGAGATTGACTAAGTGGCCAAAGGAAGTAGCTTCTTTAAAAGTATTTCCTTTGTTATTATTATATTCAAAGGACAGCATTCTTATTCATTTTTATCAAAACATATTAACCTCAACATCTATTGCAGGAAGCATGTCATCTATTAATCAAGTGTATTTTCTAAAGAAATGAAATACTTAAAAACAAGCTGCTGTTCAAATTAATGGATTTTTAAAAGAAGGTGCTTAAACTTCACATATGATAGTGCTATTTAAAGTTTTACTGGAAATACCCATGCATCATCATTTTGGGGGGCTTTAGTACTCTAAAATATGTAATTTTATACTCCAAATAAATCTTTTGCCTGTAAAATATATGTACAATTTTTATGAATATCGTGTTCTCAACTCATGTTCTTGAGCAAGTATTAAAGCTTTTCTTTCTTTAAATGGGAAATGTTATAAGCAAAATTAATTTTAAGCCTTTAAAATATTTTCCAAATTACTATAAATTCATTATGGAGAAAGAGTTAAAAACTTGAACCATGCATAATACATTTTATGCCTAGCTATCCATTATTTTTTGTAAATGTTTACCTACATATCATGAATCACTTTGTATTTTAATATTTTCGCTTAATATTGGCATTGGTGGTTTCAATAGCATTATAGCTTACAATTATTTGATTTAACATAATTTATCAAGCTAACTACACAAGATTAACAAACATCAAATAAAGTTGTAAGGACCTCATATTGCACTGCAATAAAAACAAATAAATAATAATAAATAAATAAAGTTGTGATTTATTCCTACTTAGTGAACTTAATATTAACTACTTATGAAATTATACCATAAATCTCAAAAGAAATTGACATTTATAAAGTGTTATTAACTAAGCCATCGATTTTATTCCACCTGGAATGTTACCTTTCCCAATTAATTTCTTGATCTTATTGATTGTCATTGTTAGAATAAAAGCAATATAATAAAAAATAGGGTAAAGAGGAGAAATTCTTCCCTAAACTTTTTATTCTGTAACTTCTGTTATGTTTTATGCTTCTCCTATTTTTAAAGTTAAATCATCTTATATGATACAAAAGAAAAACTATAATATTTGTATGCTGGTTTACTTTTAATCAACTAATAAAAGAGCAACACATAAGACGTACTGATCAAGACTTCAGCAGAGAAGGTCTTATTAATCTAGTTAACATGTCACTCAGTGCACTTACTATAACTCTTGCTACACTCTCAAGGTTAAATTGATACTAATGCTATAATTCTTGTCTGAGCTCTTTAAATTCAAAAACAAATATATCCTGTAGACACTACTGTTTTTTTTCCACTGAAAGATTAAAAAAACTTCCATGAAATATGTATTTGTTCTGTACTAATATCTATGGTTTAAGATTAAGTAAAAGCAGTAAGTAAAAGTCGATCATATAAATGAAAATGGAATTGCTTATTACTAAGTTTTGAGTATGTAAATTTTAAAAGTCTTATGAGTGTATTAACTGCAATTATTTCACAGTATTCTGTTATATGTATTGAAATAGAAGATACTTTTCTGGGCTCTTTCTAAAAACAAAACACGTAATATCTATATCTATATCTCTATCAGTGTATATGTCTCTATATATTACATCTACACATCTATATCAATATCTATATATAATGTTATACATTTAACTTATGTTAATTTAACAAATTCGAATGTATTCTTTTTGTCTTTTTTTTCTCTCTTCCACAGAATTGCAAAGCAGCTCTTGTGGAAACCCTGGAGTACCCCCCAAAGGTGTCCTGTATGGCACACGGTTTGATGTTGGGGACAAGATCCGCTACAGCTGCGTAGCTGGCTACATCCTCGACGGCCACCCGCAGCTCACCTGCATCGCCAACTCAGTGAATACAGCCTCCTGGGACTTCCCTGTTCCCATCTGCAGAGGTAAAAACACAAAATGAATGAAGTGTATCTTTATAGATTGAATATTTGCTTGAAAATGCACTATAAAAATTGCAATAAGCCAGCATATTTAAGAAATATTTGCTATCTGCTCTTTCTAGTGAACTTAAAATCTGTCTGTCTGTCTATCTATCACATATATATGTTACATAGTGAATGTCAAGTATAGAAAATTCTAAGTTCTTGACCGAACGGTATTACTTTTGGCCATAGACTAAAACACATCTCTACATTTACATACATATTTATACACACACAATGTATACATATAGAAATCAATATATCAGAAAACAATATGGTGTTCTTCTTGCTTAGAAATTTAATTAGATTTTCAGAGTAATTACTTTGCTTTCATTTCAAAGCATTGAAGAGCTCTCTGAATATTTTAATTTTTAATAAAGAATTTAGTATAAGAATTTATAACACTAATCTTGCTGAAGGTATTTTTTAATTAAGATTGCAGGGCTAGCCAGATAGTTCTGCAGGTTACAGTGCCTGCTTAGGCAGATACACAGACCGATTTCAGCCCTGGCTTGCCATGCCGGCTCTGCCCCTGGTGTGCACTGAGAAGAAGATTGAGACTGGGCTTAGTAGCGTGTACCTGTAACCCCAGTGCTTGTGAAGCTGAAAACAGGAGGGTCACTTTGAGTCTCATGTGTGTAGTGACACCCTGTAGACCCTGTATCAAATATGTTTTTTTAAAAATTCCAGGGCTAGAAAAGAAAAAAAAAAAAAAAAGATGACAGGAAGACTGTGTCTGGGGAAAAAATATAAAAGCTACAAAAAAGACGATTCACAGTATAAAGACTTGAAAATAGAACGTATTCAGTCTTAGCTAAATATTTAGATAGGTCATGCCCACAGAAATTCTCACCAAATTAATTTCTTTCCTAATGCTTCTGAACTATTTTTTGTGTAATACTTTTATGAATGTAAACATCGGAATGTCCAACTGCACACCTAAACTATTATCTTCCTCCCAAACATGTGACTAATGGTGTATGTGGAAGTTACCCAGGGAACTATGACAGAGCTAAATTGTTATGTCATACTTTTCAATTAAATGTGGTATTCTTATATAATGGAATACTACTCAGTTATAAAGAAAGATAAACTTGAGGCATTTATATGGAAAGGGATGCAACTTAGTTCAGTACTCACAAGTGAAATAAACCAGTATCTCATGTGTAAGTATGGTATTCCTAGTGAAGATTTTGAAAGCACAAATAAGACCCAAAAAAGTTAGCAGATATTATGAAATGGCAGAAAATGTTCAAAAGTAAAGAGAAACTGGAATGGGAAAAAAAAACAAAGGCACACACACACACACACACACACACACACACAGAGGATATTTAAGATGGTTATACTATCAATTGCTTTTAGCTCATTGAAAACAAAAGTTTATGCCTATATCGTTTGATTTTAAGTTTGATATTAGGTCTTCGTAATATGAGCAACTAATGAGAACATAGGAGGATGCAATGTACTCAGCATTTTTACCCTCCTACAATCTTGTCCTGAAATTTTGTCATTGTTTTTATTGTTTATTTTTCTTTTCTTAAAAGAAAAAAAAAAAAAAGAGAGAATACACAGGGTATGGTGGTCAGGTTTCCACTAGTCTAATTGAATTTTGCTAGCACCTTTGACATCTCAGGAAAGTAATTTTCATTTTTTTTTTAAGAAAGCACTTTCTTATGACAGAAAATGGCATGCTGCATGTGAATTAGCCAACACCCATGCCTGACTGAAAATCATGGCATTGTTTGAATTTAAAAACATTATTACGTTAAAAGACACTTTGTCATAAATCTCCCTCAAAATGCTCCTGCTCGCTTTGAATATACTTTCTCATTAATTTTTTCCAGTTTCAGAAATAGTTCTATAAGTCCTCTGTGGGGCCCAGCAGGATGGCTCAGGAAAACTTAGGTGGCTGCAGGGACTGCGGTTCGATCCCTGGCACCACATGCTGAACCGGCCATAAAAATAAATAAACAAACAGAAGTTCTGAAACAAGAAAAATAAAATAAAATTTAAAAAGGAAAGTTCTCTGTGTACTTTTACACGGTGTGATATGTGATAAAAAATACAGTGACTTTCAGGGCCAGAAGTCATCCAACGGAAAGCCAGGTTTATACAAACTTTGTAATATGTCTCACGTACTTTATTCAGCCACATGGAGCTGTGTAACTTCTGGCTGTTTCCTCAGGCCAAAACTATTAGAGACACTTCCCATGGTGCCAGGTCTCAGGAGCCTTGCAGCAAATGCCCAGGCTCTTGGCTAGAGTTGCTGAGCATGATGGGAAGAAAGAACAACAGGCAAAATAGGGGTGCAGGCAGGAGTCAGGGAGAGCAGTTGCTCTTGGGAACACAAGGCCAGGAGGTACTCAGAACCCAGGAATTTCTTCAGTACATCGCAGTCAGGCACCATAGATGAAGGGCAGAGGGTGTTTCCAGGAAACCTAATGGCAAGGACAGTGAGCTAGTAGGAGGACAAAGCCTTCTTGCAAGGATAGGGACACGGATGAGTTGGGCGCTGTGGGACAGAGGCCTCACTACCTCTAGCAGTGCCCTCTGGCCCTGTGAGTACCCCAGCAGTCATTACTTCTCAGGCTTCCAGCTGTGACCCTAAAAGCCTGGGACTTCCTTCTTTCCACAGAGTGGTCATTTAAGAAAAAAATAAGTAATCAAAATCAAACCCCAAAAGACTTGTCAAAATACTTATAGGGAGTTAAAATTTAAAAAAAGAGCTATTTGAATAGCTGTCAGTGCAGCGTTCTGGACTTCACCTGAAAGCTAATCTTGCTTACTCTGCTCCTCTGTCTCAATTTAGAGAGTAGTGTTCGCAGTTAGGAAGACCTTGTGTGACCGATGCTGCCACTTACTGAAAAGTGCCCTGGGGAACACTGAATGCGTTCGTACACTACTTCTCTATCTGTAATGGGAGGAAGAGATCGCAGAACTACCCAAAACACCGTGCTGTTAGGGCTTAGTGTACAGCGCAAACAGGTACACAACATGCTATTTACATCAGTTCTATCATCCCATGTTCCTTCACCCTGTTCCCGTAGCTTCCACCCTCACAAAAATGAGTACAGTCGCCCAGAGTAGCTTAGCAGGGATAATATCAGGTATTCCATGTCTAGCCTGACTTCAAGACCAGTGCTTCTATTTTCTCCTTGCAGTTGCTGCTTCATTTCGGGTTTAGGCCCTGTTGCCAAGCATCGATTGCTTTTTCCTGTTCCTCTTTGCCTGGACTCTCCAGTCTTATTTTCTCTGACTTTTACTCTTATCTGTGTATTTTTTCATCTATCAAAGCGATGGCACTGGGTGATTGTAAATACTCACTGTTTTACTTCAGCCTGTGAAGCACAGCTGTCTGCTCAGCAATCATGCTAAGGATGTATTCACTTGTTCCATTATATGAGCACTGCCCAGTGAAAAGATGTATTTCAGTTACTGAAGATCAAAAGAGTAATTAAAAACAATTCCTACCTTTAAAAACTCTTGGTATATAACAAAGCATGGAACTTTTGTACCTCCCAAAGTCAGCCAAGGATTGCTTTAACTTTCCCTTAACCACCTAGCAGAAAAGTTTAACCACAAGGCATAAAACATAAAGCTAGATTAGTATGCTGAGCTGTAAAAGGCTTAAATCAACAGCTTCCATCATTGCCAGTTTTCCCAATAACCCAATGCAATTATGGAGCATTGGATTATGTACACAACTACTTTCTCTTAGTTCAGTGAGAATTTTTGTACCAATAATGATTAGAAAAATTATCACATCTACACCCTGTGCTCTGTATAACTAGTAGAAGGGCAACAATATGCATTGAAACAAATACTGGAGATGTACTACTAATGAGCTTTGAAACTGTCTCATTATTATTTCCTATTAAAGGCAATAAAAATTAAAAACAAACCCTCCTAGTATAGCAGGACAGGTTGTAATCCAATCAAATAATTGCAATAATGTGTGATAATTGCTTTCATGAGTGAATCTGTAAAGTCTGTCAAGCACCTTGATAAGAACACATTGAGGTCTCCCAGCCAACTGGGTGGAAGTTCAGCTAGGGACAACACTTAAAGAGAAAATTTCACAGAGTACTGCTAAAAATATGAACTATATAGAGGAAGAACATTTTGAATGAGGCAATAATTCATGTAGAAAGTGCAAATTTTCCTTTGAAGGCTCAAAAGTAGCTCTGGTGTATTACTAATATCCACTGGCCAAAGCTAGACTCTAAGTTATACTTCATAGAGCACATGATCTAATTTTCCAAGGTGCAGTTTTCTCTCAGTAACCATTCTTTTATTAAACCTTAAAGAATCAAAGACGAGTACATTAGCAAACCGCCTTCAGCTCCAAAGACCCGAGACTGCTTGGTCCTCATCTCGCTTTTCTGCTCTTTGCCACTTGATAGCATACTGATTCTTTAATTTATAACTTTGCAGGGGGCTGATAACTCTGTAATGATCTGCTCATTGCTTCTGCTGGAGTTTGCGTAGAGACTCTTCTTGATGAAATCTTTGGTTTCTGAGTTCTTTGGTGTCTCTTAGCAGTGTCGTTTAAGAAAAAAAGAATGAATGGAATGAATGTCACCTCTTCCTCCTGGGTATGATGCAAGGTTGTTTTTTTTTTGGTGTGTGTGTGTATGTGTGTTGTGTGCACATGCACACGCATGTATTTGTTCACAGACAGAATGAATTTTTCAACACCATCTGCTAGTATTTGGAAAAGAGAACTAAGTGCCTGCTGCTGAGATAAGCATTATCCTATAAAAAGTTAGAAGTAACATGTATGCCTTCCAGCTAATGAAACTATCTGGAGACCTTGACTTTCAGCACCCTCTCCTTGGACAGACTTCTAAAACATTCCCTCACACTGAGCTTTGAAGGGACCTCAGACCCAACTCTGTGCTGCCTGCACCTCTTGCCAATGAAAGCAGTTTATCAACAGATAAAAAATGGTGAAGGCTTCTAACTTCCAGAATGATGTTCTGGACTCAGATTAGCATTTTGACTAAAATGCTGACATGTAAGCAAGATGCAGAAATTGGCGTGATTCTCATGAACCTAAACTTGAGTGCCCACAAATATGATTTGGAATTCAATAAAACAATGTTAAGATTTAAGAATTAGTCATGTAATAATTAATATTGAGTTAGGAATTTAAAAACTGGATCAACTAATGAAAATCGTTAAGGAAGTAATGATGCTTTCTTGGAGATGATTTCAGTGGCATGGTTTTCATTCTGGGAAAGAGTCAGAGGTTGGTGATGTAGATGTCAGAGTGGGTGCTGGAGGCCCAAACCAAAGAGTTGATAGTAGAGAGAGACAGAAGGGCTAATGAGTGAACTTGCACTTTTGAAAAACCCAAATAGGGCCCGCCTGGTAGCTTAGGGGATTAAAGTGGCTGCCTAGGCAGAACACAGCCACTAGAATTCTATCTCCAGTCCTCTCCCTGGGACCACTGAGACAGCAATTGAGACTGGGTGTGGTGATGCAAGCCTGTAATCCCAGCAGTTTGGGAAACTAAAAACTGGAGAATCATTAGGAGTTCGATCTACAGAGTGAGACCCAGCGGTTCTCAACCTGTGGCTCGCCACTCTGGGGAGGGTCAAAGGAACAAAACCCAGGAGTCACCTGAAGCCACTCCGAATCGTAACTGTAGCAAAATTACAGTTTTGAAGTAGTCACCAAAATTATGTTTTGGTTTGGGGTCACTGCAACATGAGGAACTGTATTTCAAAATAAATTTCAATTAACCAAAGTAGTGGTGAAGGTGAAAATGGCATTCCAAGTTTTACTCTGGAAATAAGACAATTTTTTGCTACATTTTGGCATATATATATATATATATATATATATATATATATATATATATATATATCCATCCATAATATGACATTAATTTCATGCTAGACCCTGACTAGTAATTCTGGATAACAGTGTAATATGAAGACACAGAGCTGAGCATAGTAATAAAAAAAGTTTAAGAAAGAAACTAGTGTTTTCTGTATGAAGATCTAAAAGAAGGCTTTCCAAAGCGGCACTGATTTATCAAGTTCAAGAATATTTACTATGGTTATATGTTTCCAGGCTAAGTATTTTGAAACCCTCTCAAAACAGATATTGCACATTAGAAACTTCCATTTATTCTCTTATAATACATCTTGATTTCCATATACATAAATGTTTAGATATGGCATTCAGAAATATGAAGCCTTAATTGATATTATCAGCAATATTCAAGTGGAAATAATTTAAAGTGAAGATCTACAAATTATTTTACTGTATTTAGAAAACAACATAAATAAGTGTCATACTTTACAAATCTTCAGAGTACATAAAATAAGTTGAAATTTGTAATAACTAGATATATGCTACTCTGGAAATTTAAGATCTAAATCAAAACAGGAGCCACTTTGTTTATTCACATTAATTTTAACATTTTTCCAAGATGAAATATGCAATTTTCAACAAATAAATTAAGTGCTTTTTAAGAAAAAGGTTGTAAAAAGCTCCTTGATTTCTTTATATCTGTTTCTGAAAAACATAATACATTATTGTAATCCTCTTATTCATAAAAGAACAGTGTTCATGGTAAAATGTTTTATGGCAAAGAAAACAGGGAAGTTGGATGTATCATTGAATAGCAAAATGTCACGAGCTAGGTGTTGAGAATTCTTTTTGAGAACTGAGGCATTGACAGTTTGAATTATTTGATTTTCAAACATGTTATTTCAAATATTTCTTAGAAAGCATTGCAGCTCCGACTTTGAAATTTAGAACAATACTCTCCATTGGTCTCTCAGCAGTATCTGGAGGATGCCTGGCTCTGGCTCTCAGGAGCTCTTAGCTATGATTTCGCACATAAGGATCAAGTCTTGTGAGTCCAACAGTAAAATTTGACACTGATGAAGAAAGTACATTGTAAATGAACTGGCAAGCTTGTGTCAAATCTCCTGTCAAACCTCTATCAAGCATGCCATGCCAAAAGATCCTGGCGATCTTATGCCACAGGGAAAAGGCTACCGAGAATCCCAGGCCACTGGCTGCCTCTTTACCACTCCCTGAAAAATGCAGGCTTTTAGGCCAATACCTGGCCAACACTGATCTACTCCGACCATACCCTAATGTTGTTTTGAAAAGTTCAGTGTATGATGAAAGAATGTTTGTGTGCCGATTAGGTTATATATTAGTATCAAGCAATGTAACTCAAAGGTCACCCAATATATTTTTAAGGGCATAAGGCTCATAGGTTGACTCTAACTTCTTGAATGTGTTGCTTATAGAGTCAAAATTGAACTTATTTATTTAGTTATTTATTGAGCACTTTTAATTATCACACAATGTTGCGAATTTTGAGGAGCCTAGATTAACAGATCATATCATTGGAATATTTATACACTTAGGATATGGGGGATGCTTAACATTTTATTTATTTATTTATTTTTTTAAGTTTTCTTTATTATTTTTTTTCTTGTTTCAGAACCTTTGTTTATTCACTCATTTTTTATGGCTGGCTCAGCCCGCCCCGAGGGCAGGGCTGGCGCAGCATGTGGTGCCAGGGTTCGAACCGTGGTCCCTGAAGCCACCCAAGCTTCCCCAAGCAGGCGCTTTAGACCACTGCGCCATCCCGCCGGGACCCCCAACATTTTATATTTATTTCCAAATATATAAAAAGTTCAGAATTAAAAAATCATTAAAAGTAGGCCCAGCCAGATAGCTCAAGGGATTAAAGCAGCTCCTTAGGCGGATGCAGGGACTGGGCTTTCATCTCCATTGTGCCCTGCAGGTTTTGTCTCCAGAGTGGGCAGAGATGATTGAGACACTGCGTGGTGGTGCTGCCTGTAATCCCAGTACTTAGGAGACTGAAATCAGGGGGATCACTACAAGCTGATCTGTGCAGTGAGATCTTGTATACCCTGTACTAAATACAGGAAAAAAAGGCATCAAAAATAATAATTAACAGTTATTGCTTTACAGATGGGAAAAATATTTATAAAAATATGTGTGGACATTTATACATGTTTCTTGGCATTGATATAACAGAGTTTGTTTGTTCGTTCGTTCGTATGCTTGTTTTCTCAAAAAATGAAAGAAAATATAAGAATCCTTGAAAGAATAAAATGGACTAATTAAACCCTCAATCAACTTCACAATTTGACAAGGATTAAAACAAAACAAAACATAACAAAACAAAACACTTACCCAGATATTTAACTACGTAGATTACAGTTTTCTCATCTGACTATTAGGAAGAATCCTATCTAATTTATAGTATTGATGAGAGTTAATTCACTGCATATAAAATGTCTGCCCTATAGCCTTCAACATGTGGAATTATAACCTGTCATTATGAATAATATCAGGGGCATACTATTCAGCTGTAAAGATACATTTTTTAATATAAAAATAGCATTGAAACATGGACTACTTGAAAGTTGATAATATCAGAGATTTGTTTAATGTCCTAAAATTTTATAGGCAGTAGAATTAAATTTTAAACTGCACACTTGCTTGATGAATTAATTTGGAATAAGGAAATAATATATATCACTGGTAAAAATATATTTCCAAGGGCAATATAGCATTTCTCAAATATTCAATTCTGGAATTTCTTAAATTTAAACTATATTGAATAAAGCTTATAGACATTAAGAACTACTCTTCTAAATATAGATGAAACAGCTTCAGGCTCACAAAATTCGTGAACTATTAAATGTAGGTTATTGCTCAAATATGTGTAATTTCATGCAGAGAAAGTGTAGTACATTAAATATGTTGTATATACTGCAGTCATTTTGTGTTTCTTTTTCTATGTTTAGAGAGGAAAATCAAGACCACTTAATACTACTAAACAATAACAGTGTATTCTAATTGTACATTTAACATTTAATTCAACATTTAATTTTGCCATTTTCGGTTTGTGATTTGTCTTTCTCCATTGAGAGAGTCACTGATTTTCTTTTGTGTCACACGTACATGTGTGTTCATGGGCTTATGTTATCATGCCAAGGTGATTATTTGTTTATTAACCAATATTAATTTATATCCAATGATTTTGCCAGTAAAGAGATAATCATTAGATCTCCATAGTTAGTATTGTACGTTTAGCTATTTGTTCATTAAAGGAATTATGTTTACATCTTTCTTTCTGTAGATTAAAAAAAAAACTGACAAAAATACATGTGTAATTAAAAACCAGATTGAGATATTTTGAGACAACATGGCTTGATTACATCTTTTTTTTTTTAATGGCTGGGGATGGGGCTGGTGCATCATGTGGTGTGGGGGGATCAAACTGCGGACTCTGCCATCTCCTAAATAGGTGCTTTAGACTACTGAGCCATCCCCTTGGCCTGCTTCATTACTTCTGTTACTTTGTTGTAACTTTAAAGCATGTTACTCTATGGAAGCTTTTATTTGTTTGGCATGTTTTTTTAATGAATTAATTAATTTATTTTGTATTTTTTTAAGGGAATGGTCTATAACATTCAGGGTTTCACTGCTAGATCAGAATTGTAGTGACTCACCTGTTTACGGCCTCCTGAGAGCTGGAATTACAGACGTGCTCGACTATGCGCAGTCTCAGTTGCCATCTCAGCATGCCCCAGGCAGGCCCAGGGATTAAACCCATTGCTCCTTTCCCTGCTTTTAGGTGCTTTAATCTGCTGAGTTCTTCGGCCAGCCCGTGAATTCTAGGTACATTCATTGATATACTATTTCTAAGGCAAATTTCTAAATGCATTGTCCAGGATGTTTTCAGAACACTTGCCTTATCAAAGGAACCATAGCATATAATTTAGTCATAATGCTCCCAAAATAAAACAGATACTTATGAATACAGAGCAATTATCATTTCTACAAAACCTACATTCCCCTCCATATAGCAAGAAAAAAAAAAAGTATTATCATGGTGTACACATGCATTTTTATGATTGTATAGACTTATGAGTTAAACAAAAAATAAAACATGTTTAGCTAAAAATATATCGCCAGCATTTAAATGCCCTGTAGTAAAACGGACTGTTCCATGCATGATAGGGAGCTCAAAAAGCAATCATCTAACTTCCCGCTGGATAGAAATGCAGTGAACCACAGCAAGAGCCATCTGGTATGCCGCTGCTCTCTGTAATGCCATGTCTCTAAAAAGGGGGGTAACTATAATTTTGGATAAGTGAATGGAAAAAAAGGAGAACGTCACTGCCAAAGATATTGAGTAATTTAATGCGACATATATTTTGCTGGATCAACTTCATATGACAAAAGAAGTTCTTGTGTTACATGTTAAGAAAGCAAAGTGACAATGTGTACAGGAGCTAATTTGGGAAACTTGTACATTTCTTATTGTAGCTTTTTTCTTTCTTGCGTAGGTTCGTGAGTTGCTCATTGAGTTTGGATATCACATAAACTATGTACATGTTTTGAAACTTTTGATAATTAAAGCTTGTTATTATTTAATGAATAACAGAGGAAAAGGCTTCTTAAAACTGTTAAAACTTAGGTAACTTGGAAATCTCTGCCTTTCATTTGTTGTCTATTGAATGATATGTCTGAAATCTTATATCTTATTATCACCTTTTTAAGCCTTTTCTGATTGCAAATCTGACATATTTGCAAAGAAATATAAACGACTTTCGACATAGTTATTATAAATGTAAAACTGAATCTTAATACTGCAAATGTTGAAAACCCAGTACTTTTTCTGTAATTTGTTCCATGCTTTTCTTCCTTGCAAGGTAATATTCTCTTCATTAATTCTCACTTTGTCGAAGATATCATCCTATTCAAACCATTTGAAAATATTAAGTACATGAATAGATTTCTATTTTTTCTAACTTTCAGAAGTTTAAAATGTGGTTCTCATAGCAAATAACAGAAATATAGTGCAAACAAGAAAAAAATATTAACAAAAGAGAAGGTCCAACCCAGAACAAGGTGAATGTATGAGTCAGGTTCTGAATTTTTATCTACGGTTTGAAATTCCTTAAATTTAACTTTCATTAGAAAAACCAAACCAACATGGAAATTATTAGTTCATAGTCTCATACAGTAAAGAAAACAGTTTGAGAAATATCTCTGAAATACTAAGTATGGAAATAACAGTAAAATTTAATGATTTCTATCTTCTAAAATATGAGGAATAAAATCTCACATAACGAGCTTCTTGGGGCCTCATCAAATCCTTTCAGTGATATATGAATGCGAATTTCCTATCAGAAAAGAAGTCCAAGTACTTTGCATGTGGAAGATGCACGTGGAGAGGAGAGGCAACAATGTCTGTGAAAAAATAGATCGCATCATCACTTAGAGTATTCAAACCAAAAGGGTTTCAAACATATTCTCTACTCCTTCGTAGGACATGGATTATGTTAGAGATTATTTACTTGTTGTTTGAGTTGTTAAGTATGATCACTGAGAAATACGGCACTCATTGTTCACGTAGATGTATCCGTCACAAAGGGCGAGCGGTAGCTCTGCGTAGGACGTCTGCCGCCCTCTTGTGCGTGCATACACACCATTGTTCAGAAGTAGAGGATATTCGAGGGGAATGTCTACGTGTCATCTCCACAATAAAAACAAAGAATTCATGTTTATTAAGTCTATGATCTTCATATAATTCTCAATGTTATTTTAGCGTTACCTCATTATCTTTATGAAAATTTCTTACATAATAAGATTTTCTCCATACAGTCAGTATTACTAGATCTGGTAAAATTACACAAATAGTGTAAAAGTTGCACTAGATTAGCAATTAAAACCAAATAAATCAGACGCATTTTCTGAAGATCTTTGTAAAATTCTAGAACCTTCATAATTTCCAATGTTCGCACTTTGTCTATTGTGCAAATACACTAAATTATGGTCCACAGCCTCCCTCCAGCCCAGTCAAAGCTAATCATCTCATACATACTAATAAACCCTTTGCTTTAACGTAAGTTATTATTGACGATATTCTGAATAACTTTTCTGTTTTTTTCTGCATAGCTACAGAAGAAAAAATTGAAGACAATTTTGTTTTTCTTGTTACTATTGTCCAAATTTGGACTTAATGAATTCTTCTTTTTTAAAAGTTACTAGCAATTTTTCTTGGGTGCCACCACCTAAAGTGTTTCACACCATAATTTTGAAAAGTGATAACTGCATTTGTTTTAATCAATTTGTGGTTTCAGAGGAAAGAAAAGAAAAAAGTATATGACTCTCTCACCAGTAGTAATTTATTGCCTCGTCTCTCACATTTGGTTTTTTAGAGTTGTTTTTCCCACGGAGCAGCGTTGTGATAACCTGGTGGGAGATGAAGTTTTCCTTCTATATATTTCCACTTCCTAGCTAGGAGGAGTAGTGAACTCAGGTCACTTCCACTGGTTTTCGACATTTGGCCCATAATGCAATCAATTTACACCCCACAGAGTTAATCAAGTGACCTTTAAACATATTTTCTATTGTTTTGTTAGAACACATTATTTCAGACAAGCAAGTTAATCATTTAATGAGAACTTCAGTCTGTTTCACTGATTTTTTAAATGAAATTTACATTAACTCCTTCTATGCTTACATGATGATTCAGCTCGTGAGATATAATGTATTCTATGGAGATGTTTCAAACAGAGTAACCTCCATTTATAGGAACAAGGAAGACAGAGAAATCAGGAAATCATTAATGCTCACATATTGTTACCTAGAAGGATATAATTATGACTTAGCATTGGTAATGTCATGTATGAATCTCTAATATCAGCCTTCATAAATTAAAGAGCAGCATTAGGTCCACTGCTGTGAAACAGAAGATCTCTGGGCTTTTCACAGGCTCAGAAGTTTAGGGTTCTAGCGCCTCCACCTCAATATGTGGTCCCATGCTGTTGAGATCAGGCAAACAAAGAGAAAACACAAAAGATGAACTCGGTACTAAAATTTCAACTGATAATCAGGATCTTTTCTTTCAAATCAATAAATGCTACCAGGTATGTGGTATGGTTTGTGTCTAGCTGGTCCCTCAAAGCCTCCTGCAGTCCTGGGGCAGCTTGTGGAATTTGTAATTGATTATTGTGGAAATGGATGCTGCCCCTTCCCTGGGTCAGGGGATTTGCATTTCACTGGAACAGAGGAAGAGAAGTTAGCTGCTTGAGCTGCTGTTAGCCCTCCCTTCGTTCTCTTGCTCTTGCCTGCTGCCCTGAAAGGCTGTCTTCTGCCATGTGACACTCTGCCTTGGAGCCAGCTGAGTATGGACTGAAACCTCCAGTAGCTGCGAACTAAATAGATCTTTCCTTCCCTCATTTTGATTGTTGGGTGTTTGCCCCAGCAACAAGAGAAGAGTAGCTAAGACAGTATGCCTTTTAGATATCATTGTCAAAATCAATTCACCTGACTAGTTTAATTCAGAAAATCCAAGAAGCGCAGTCTAGTGTAAGCACAGAAGATGCAAAGTAGTTGTAACTATTCATAATATTAGTAAATAAATTAAAGGAGGTGATTTTATAATATTAATAACATTACAAGTAATTTTAAGAAGGGGGCCTATTCTCTTTGTTAGCTAAACAATTACTATTGGCTAGACAGATTAAGTCATCCCAAAGTTGAGTGAGTGTAATGTTAGGAAATTTCTTTAAAAAATGTTCCTAAATTTAAAAACAAAAACAAAAAACGTTCAATACAATCTCTATTTTTGCACATATTTTTCCTTCTAAATGTGAAAATGATTACTGCATTTAATAGCAGTGCTTCAGTACCATGTGCCCCTTTTAAATGTTGTGTATTTGTTGGACACAGATCTACATATATACCAAAATATATTGTGATTATATAACTTCTTCTTATGTACTATTGTACAGGATGGCCTGAAAGTAGTTTGCTATAAAGATTTTTGAACTGTGTGGTCACTATTATTTGGGAATAGGCTGCATGACTTTGAAAGAATAAGAGAAACAATCATTACTAGTTTCAATTGTGTGCTAAGAATGGAAGTACACAGCATGCATTAGACAAACTATGAACAGTGCCCGAGTTCTTCCAAATGCTCATCTTGAAGTTGTTTATGTTATGCTCTCCTTTATCACAGTACAAATGAAATTGAAAGGGCATCATTAGTCTGCGGTCCTTCCCTTGTTCATAAAACAACTATATCAGTGCTTCCTTTGGTGCTTTGTTATTGTTATTCAATAATTATGTAAGTCCACAATTATGTGAGGGCTTCCGCTTTGTTCCCTCTGTCACATTCTTAGTAGAATCAGTGACGTCAGCTCTTCTTGCAGACATTTGCCAGCTGATCTATTTTTCTTTTCTTCTGAGCTGGAAGTGTTGACACCACCTAGGTTTAATACAAACCTGACTTATTTGGTAACAATTTCCAGCACCTTTAAAAGGGACAGAAAAATATTTTCTGTCCTGGAAGTTTGTAAATAAATACTTTCCATGTGAAGTTCCATCCCTCCTCTTCCTATCTACTTATATTTTCAAATGGCTGAAAAGGTTGTCATTGCGACAGGCGATTCATAAACACCTTTGAAAGAATTGCTTTCTCCCTGGGACCACACCACACGTGGAAGTGCTCTGGCCTAAAATTCTGAACAATGCCTTATGTATTGCTGTAAATTTAAAAAAGAAAAAAGCATAAATTTTATTTACTTGCTTTTCTCTATGAGGTAGCCATTTTTACAGCTGTCACAAAATTAGATTTAAATACAGCATGCGGGAGCAAAGCAGTCAGGGAGTTGTGCTCATAATACATGTCTCATTCTCTGAAAATTTAAGTTCTTTTGCATTTTAAATATCTATTTCTGAAATGCTAAATGCAAACACAGAAAGCATGGGAAGTGCATATTTTCCCTCAACTCGATCAATATTCAATGCATATAGTCTAATTTCGTAAAGAAATCACTGAAGGACATATAAATGTTAATAATATATTGCTTTTAAAAAGTGAAACTGGCTCATATAATCAGGCTAT